>PVJA010049962.1:0-13503 GCA_004027025.1 Myocastor coypus | reverse complement strand
TTTTTTTTTTTTTTTTTTTTTGTCTTTTTGAGACACGGTCTCGCTGGCCTTGAGCTCACTTTTGTAGCCCAGGCTGGTCTCGAACTTGCACTGATCCTCCTGCCTCAGCCTCCTGAGTGCTAGGATTACAGGCATGTGCCACCACACCCGGCTTGGTTCCCATGTTTCTTTAGCTTATTTTATCTAGAATAATCCTCTCATGCCATCCCCTCCCAGGGACAGTGACATTTTGGACAGTGAAGTCCACTTGTCTCGTGAAATTGTCTACATTACAGATCTGCCTGTAATCTCTGAAGTGGATTCTGGTTAAATATTTTTGGCAAGAGTGATAGGCAAGGGGTGTTAACTACCTGATGAATTTCATCAAGTGCTCATGAGATCACTTTAGAGATGAGCAGTCTGAGCTCTTTGTTGGGGTCCTGGTCTCTAGTGCTTACAGCTGTACAGGCAGTGTCTCCTTTGGTGATTTGTGGGTTACCAATGAAACCATACTTTGTAAATGCCCTATTCACTCAGTGTTTCCAGTGTTTCTGATGGTCCTTGGCTGGACTGGTCATTACACTGTATAACTTATTTCTCGCTCTCTTTCTGTGTGTGTGTGTGTGTGTGTGTGTGTGTGTGTGTGTGTTACTAGGGATTGAGCCCAGGGCCTTCACACTGAGGTAGATCTCCAGCCCTTCTATTGCTTGCTTGTTCTGAGATGAAGACTCAAGGCTCACTATGTAGCTAGGCTGGCCTCCAGTGTGTAGAGATCTTCTGCCTCAGCCTCTCAAGTGCTGGGATTTCAAGTATGTGCCGTCACACCCTGTTCCTTTACTTTTCACTTTGAGACACAGTTTTAGTATGTCGCTAATTTGCCCAGGCTGGGTTGGGTCTGGGCTTAAACTTTTATCCCTGGCTGGGCTCAACCGTTGATCTTTTTGCCTCAGATTAACTTTTTTTTGTCTTTTTGAGACAGGGCCTCACTATGCAGTTCAGGCTGGCCTTGAACTCACTTTTGTAGCCCAGCTGGTCTCAAACTCACATGATCTTCCTGCCTTGGCCTTCCAAGTGTAGGGGTTACAGGCATGCGTCACTGCACTCAGCTTCAGATTAATTTTTCTGATTTCTTTCTTCTCTTGGCTTCAGGGTCCTAGCTTGCCTTGGGCTTTTCCTTACCTCTCCAGCTGTATAATGGGGCCCAGTCTTCAGAGCTTTTCTTCCTGTCTCGGGGCTTTATAAGTACCTAAAGCCTGAGGGGCCCCAGATTTCTAAGTCTAATCTACCTGTCTCTTAAAACCCACAGTCATGTCCTTCTGCCAGCTTCATGCCTCCAGTTGAAGATCTGAAGGCCATTGCCAATGTATCAGGTCCTAAAATGCCCTCTGGCCCTCAGCATTCATCTCTGCATACTAATTCCATCCTTCCAGTTGTTCAGCCCCAATTTGAGAGTTTGGCTTCTGTGTGTCTCCAACTTCTCTGACCCAAGCCTTCACAAAGTTCTGAGGAGTCTCCTTGCAAATACATCGAGGTGCCCTTTACTGTCTGCAGCGTTCCTGTCTCCCCCTGCTGCTGGGTACTGGCTCCATTCTTCCGTCTCTGTGGTCTATTCTCAGCCCAGTGGCAAAGTCAGGTATTGGACCCAGGGCTCCCAGTCAGAGTGCTGGCCATCATGAGGCTGGAGCAGCCCGCTCTCCAGTCATTAGCCTCTGGCACTGGTGGCACAGGTGCAGTAGGACCTTCTCTGCCTGTGGCTCACAGTGGCAAAGAATATCCAGGCTCCTTTTGGAAAAGTAGGAGGAAACTCAGTATTTTTTTTTTTTTTTCTGAAACTCAGTATTAATGTCAGTAAGTCACACCAGAGCCCTTGTGTGTGCATTATTATCATTACTCTTATTGCCCCCATATCTCCTCAAATAATCCCTGTAAATAATTATAAAAATAAATCGCAGTGACAAATTTTTGAAATTTTATTTTATTTCCAGGAATGCATTTATTCATCATTGTCTCTTCAGGGGTAAAACAAATTGGAGCCCTGGGTAGTGAATACAATTTGCAAATAGGCAATATAAGTAGAGAGAAAATTAATATGTATTCCTCGGTGCTCTAAAAGGAGAGGAAGAACATTAATAGCCATTTCCTTGCAGATATAACTTTGAAAATGTTATTTCTGATCCATCAGCACGGGGCTTCATAGGAGGAAAATGGTTACGACGTGACAAGGAGCGATTAGATGTGAATTGGCATCTTTCAACCGGCCTCCTCGTTGTGGTTTTAGCCACATGTACGAAGAATCCTGTTTTCTTCTTTGGCCTGGGGACAATGACTCTCTTCCTAGTGACACTGGATGAGTCTTGTCCTCTTGGAATAGATGATTTCTAAAACTGAGTTTGGAGGTTCACATATCCACATTACTTGAAAAAGGAGACAGTGATTGTTTATTGAGCATGCCGCCAACTCCCCTAGTTTACAGTGGGGGGGTGGTGGGAGCCTCCCCCAACTTCCAGATGGCAGAAACCCCCTGTTTCTGGAAAGACAGCCTCACTGCAGACACACAGTTGGGTGGGTTTTCTCCTGCCCTGTCCTCTGACTCAGGGCTAACTTGTCCCCTAAACTCAGCTGAAGACTTCTGCAAATTTCCGGCAAATTGGGAATAAGATTTGCTTCTCCTTGCTGTTCTTAGGATTTGTTACAGTAATGCCAAGAGGTGAACTGGTAGGAATTTCCACGGTAAACTGTTTTCTCTGTCTCTTCTATGCCAATGTTCTTTTTTACTTTTAATCCCAAAAGTAGTTATATGACTGTAGCAAAAATCAGACACGAAAAAATAGATTGAAAAGCTGAAGCTCCCTTTTTATTCCCCTGTTCCTCCCTTCCCCTTCCTGCTATGAGCATTTTAATAGGGAAACAATGAAACCTCTTAAGGCCTAAAGGGAAGGGAAATTATAGGAATTAATAGTAATAGTTATATAATAATAATACACTGGAATTTGTGAAATGAATACTTATGCCAAACAGAATGATGGTATTAAGGATACATTTTTAAAAATTCAACTTGTTCTGCTTGGGAGACGCTGGTGATGTTCAGAGCCCAGATCACCTTGGGTCCTCTCACAGCTCAGAGAGGGCCTTGAAAAAGTTTTCTCTTTTCTGTACTTCCTGAGGCCACAGGAGCAATGAAGAACACTTCATATATGGACACCATGTTTTTTTTTTTTTTTTTTTAAAAGAACTGAAATCTAATGAATCTGAAATGAGGGATGGATGTGATTAATTACAGCAACTGTGTTACCATGCTCAGGGGCTGGGCCTCTAAGGAACAAGTCTGGGTGAAAGAGAGATGCCGAGATGGACGGGGAGGCCTGCCAAGAAAACCTGGTTCACTCTCTATTCCTCTCAGCTGTTAACGCTCAGAGTTGGAAGATTTAAAGCTTTGGTTCCTGTTTGGCTGGTCTAGCTGACCCCAGCATCAACTGCCTTGATTGGAAATAAACAGGATCTTCCTTTTTGTCCTCAGGAATGTGGTGGGGGAAGGACTCTAAGGGAAAGGGCCTCCTCTGCCAAAAAAATAACAACAACAAGAAGGATGACAGTAGGACTGCGAGATTTGGGCCCTTTCACCCAGGGTGATAAGGAAGCGTCCTGTTGTGTGTGCCAACCCTTCCCACTTTCCAGGTGGTTCTAGAGCTCTAGGATTCCCAGGACCAGGAAGGTTATGCATGTCCACAGTGCCTAGCATAGTCTCTGGTCCTTGGAAGCTGGGGTAGAGGGACTGTGGAACAAAATAGGGCAGGATAGGGGAAGCTGTAGCTCACCTACAGTTGGTCATGCAGTGGGTGCAGGGACCCAGGAAGAACCCAGATGACTACAGGAGCCTTCCTTGTCCTTTAATAATCCTGAGGCAGCGGGGAGTTGGTCCACTAAGGAGCACAAATGGGATTTGTTGAATCCCGAAGGGACCATTTGTTCACCTTCTGGGCCAGCTTGCTCCTGGGTTCATTAGCTCTCTTTTCTCTTTGAGTAATATGGAGATATTACTCAAAGAACTATACCTTTTTTATTTCTATTTATCCTTTTCCTTTTTTTTTTTTTTTTGGAGAAAGTGATGGGGAAGGGGACGTCTGCATTTCCTTTTTCAGTCTTCCTTGGTTCTTCTATTTCTCCCTTTCCCTTCCCTTTTTATCCCTTTTTTCCCATCCTGTTCTTCCTTTCTTCTGAACCTCTGGAAGTTAAGGCAGCCAGGAAGGGGTGCATCCAAGTATTTTTTCTGCTGATCTCCTTTAAATGCGTCCAGGAAACTATTACTGCAAAAGCTTGAATATTTCTTTCCCACGCAGCATTCATGCAAAGACCCTGACCTCTAAGGTGACAGTGTTAGGAAGCGTGCTCTTTAGAGGTAATCAGGTCCTAAGGGTGGAACCCTCCTGAATGGAATTAGTACCTTCCCAAAAGACAGCCCAAGAGTTCTCAAGTCCTCCCGCAGGATAAGAACATAGTGAAAAGATGTCTATGAACCCCAGAAACTGGGCTCTTACCGCACATGGAGCATATACACCTTGACCTCCAGAACTATGAAAAATAAATTTTTTGTCGTTTATAAGCTGTCAATTTTTTTTTTTTTTTTTTGTCTTTTTGAGACAGGGTCTCGCTGTACAGTTCAGGCTGGCCTTGAGCTCAGTTTTGTAGCCCAGGCTGGTCTTGAGCTCTCACCAATCCTGCTGCCTCAGCCTCCCAAGTGCTGGGATTACAGGCGTGCACCACCATGCCTGGGTAAGCTGTCAATTTATAGTATTCTGTTTTAGCATCTTTATGAGCAAAAGCAAGTATGCTGCTCAAGAACTCCCAGTAGCTCCCTACCATCATTCCTCTACCTTGCAGACACTATAGCCCACCTTGGTCCGAGGTAGCTTGAACTTTATTTTTTTCTGTTTTCCTCATCCAGTCAGCAAGGCTTTTTGGTGTGTTCATGGCAACGGAGACAGAGATGGCTACGGGCGGAAGCATTTCCAGGGGAGACCAACAGTGCCTGGAAGGTCAAGCAGGGTGTGCGAGAGGCGGGAGGGGAAGTTGCAGCATTGGGGAGTGACAGGGTTGTGAGGCTTGGAGGTCACACTAGAAATTTTTGCATGGTTTTATGGGTTGAGCTGGAGTCATTGGAAGTTTCCACATGGGGTGAAACAGCCTTTAGAGTGGCCACCTGGGGCCACAAGATTGGGTATAAGACCCCCATCCTCCTTGGGGCCGCTGCTGGATGGCATTGAGGCAGGGGTGAGAGAGATGACTGCCAATGCTGTCCCAGGCTGGGCAGAGGAGGGCACTTTCTGCTGGTCTCTCAGAGGGCCTGGGCGGGCTTCCTGGCCTCCATAGGTCCCCTCCTACCAGGCAGCCTGGAGGAAAGCAGAGATGAAAGGTGGCTGGGAAGGGCAGAGTATCATGACAGGGGGCTGCTGCTTCCTCCTTTTCAGGCAGGAAAGGTAAACACAAGCAGACAATGGAACAGAGAAGGTGCATCCAGCAGGGAAGAGGAGGAGGGGGGCGAGGGGGGGATACGGGGTGGGGGTGGGGGAGGCCAGGCCCTTGTCCTGCCAGGGCTGCCTTTGATCCCTTATCTCTGGAGGGTAAGCTTTCTTGTTTTGACCTGTGGTGACCTTTTGCTGCAGCATTTCCTGGAGCCCCCTAAAGTAAACACAGTCAAGTCTGCATCCTCACAGCTGCCCTGGGTGGGGTACATTCCTCCTAGCAGAGAGAGGGTGAGCAGGGCCCCCCCAGGAGATAGACTTGGCACTGTGCATCAAATGAGACCCTTGCTTTGGCATGCTGAGCACTTTGAACTAAAGGAGACTGGGAGGCTTTCGGAGTGTCTTTTTCCTTGGTTCTGCTGTCTCACATCTCCTTCTCCCCTGAAGCTAGTTTTATCAAAGTTTTGGTTTTATCAAAGCCAAAACCCCAAGGTGGGTCACAGAAATTAGAGCCAAAGCAAGCCTGGAAGTCTTATGCTAGCCTATCTTTCTGAGTAGGAGCTGGTTGTAAGTACAGTCTCTGGCCTGCTTTATCTGGTAGTAGGGCTAGAAGCCCCTCATTCCAGAGGGGTCCTGCCCCAAACTTGGAAGGAAGGAATGCTGCTACACTGAGACCGAGAAGAATGTAGACAGGCCTTGATAGATTTCCTCCTTCAGTCTTTTGCCCAGCCCATTTCTACACAGCTGTCTGCCTAAGCAGAAAGATAGTTTCCCCGGGTCTTTTTTTTTTTTTTTTTTTTGTCTTTTTGAGACAGGGTCTCACTATGCAGTTCAGGCTGGCCTTGAGCCCACTTTTGTAGTCCAGGCCGGTCTTGAACTCACATTGATTCTCCTGCCTCAGCCTCCCAAGTGCTGGAATTACAGGAGTGCGCCACCACGCCCGGCTCAGATCTTTGTACTGCCATTTCTGAAGGCTTCCATGTAGTCTTACCTACTTTCTCCTTGAGGCAGAATACCTGATACCTGCAACTTTCTAAGGAGGTTTATTTTGGCTCATGGTTTATAGAGTTTAGAGAGGTATTTTGGTTCACAATTTATTTTGGCCCAGTTTATAGCCCACTGGCACCAGCGTGGCATGGCGAAGGGGCATCGCAGAGAATAAAGAGCTCATGGCAGGGCAGGCTGGGTGCAGAAAGGAGGAGGGAGACAGACCTTTCCAGGCCACGCCCCCAGCGGCTACCTCCTCCCAGCAGGCTCTGCCTCCCAGCATCACAGCGGTAGTCATCAGCGGACGAAGCCTCGGTTGGGAGACATCTAGATATAAACTGCAGCCCATGTCTTGTAGGACTTTGCCTAAATAAGGGTTTTCTCTTGTTAATTTGTCTTTTGCTGTGGGAGTGACAGGCCCCCCCCCCCCAGTGCTTCTAATGGGTGAGGAAAGGTGTCACACCCTTTCTCTCCCTTTTATAGTTAAGGCTGGACTGGCCCTTAGCTGCCACAGGGGTGACTGGGTGCTCTTTCTGAAGGTGGAGAGAGGAAGGCAAGAACAGGCAGGGAGAAATATAGATCCTTTCAGAAGGGGACGTTTAGGAGTTACTTACACACTGATAGGAAGGTGGTAGTGTGTGTGTGTGTGTGTGTGTGTGTGTGTGTGAGAGAGAGAGAGAGAGAGAGAGAGAGAGAGAGAGAGAGAGAGAGAGCTTTAGAGCTCACAAACATTTACAAGGGCCCCTGGCACTGCAGGGCAGGAGCAGTTGAATTTCCCTATAAATGGTGCACATACTGAGTAAGAAGAGTAAGTCTGAAATCTGGACATACTATTCATTTCACTTCCTTAGGGATTATTATTGTCAACTGCCAGAGGCCACTCACTGGGTGGGGTGATCTCAGCCCAGCCCGCATTTTATTTACTATATTGGGCCCCCCCCACACCCCCCTTGGGCCCTCCTTCCCATTGCACCGGGCGTCCTTTCAAACCAAACCTGGCCGGGGAGGGGACTTCGGTCCCCAGGCCCCTCCTCCAAGCCGTTGAGGGTAGTTATGTAATCTAGATTGTGAAATTTAGGAAAAGCAAAAGTCTAAGCTCCCAGCTAACGGCTCAGATGCGGCGCCCCTGATAGCGACCCCTTTTCCCCCTCTGCCTTCCCCCGCTCGACCCCGGACTAGCGCAGCAAAGTTGTGGGCGGGGAAGTCGCAAGATAACTCCTAAGGCAGGACAGGGAGGTCGGAATCCCGGCGCACACAGGGCTACCTGTTGCGGAGGCGGGCGGCCGGCGGCGGGCTGCCGAGGCTCCAGCCCGCCGAGGCTCCAACCCCCGACTCCTGCGCTTGAGGACTGCCCTAGGGCTGCAGCGCGCACCCAGTCGGCTCGAGCAGCCCGGGCTTCCGCCGGGTCAGCTGACTGCCCAGTGCGGAACTGCGCGCCGCTGCCACCGCCGCCGCGGTCAGGGGGCTCGGGGCTACCATGGCTGGGCTCATGGTCAGTGGAACTCAAGTAAGTCCGCCCGCCCGAAGGAGCCCGCGCTCGCCCGGGCACAGCAGGGTGGGGGCCCGTGGGGTCACCAGGCTTTCACTGCGGCCCCAGCTTGGGGTGGGGTGTGTGTGCAGGTGGACAGAAGGAAGCGACAGTGCCAGGGAAGACAGACCTCTCTGTGCTGCACACTCCCCGTTGTGGGGGAGCAAACCCCTGTCCCCGACCCGGATACCCCACTCTGTCTCTGGTGTCTCACTAAGCGACCAACTTCTCTCTCACAGATTTCACAGGGGCCCGCATACAGTGTTTTAATTTCTTTTTTTCAGGATCCAAACTTATAAAAGAGCTTTTGATCAAAGAAAAAGTTTTAGGGGGGACTCCCACTCGGGAACCCCCCTCCAGTCTCTCAGACAGGAGCTTTCTTCTTCTCAATAAATATGTTCTGCTCATTAAAAAAAAGAAAAAAAAGAAAAATTTTAATGTGTAACATTTGACTTGTTTTTATACCAATTGCAGTTGTAAAATAGAATTACCTAACAGTTTTATATTTAAATGGAGGACGGGCCCCACGGAGGTGAAAGTGCTTAGGGCCACCAAAATCACACTGAAAATTACTGTGCGTGAGGGTGCAGGGTGTTGGTGTTGGTGGTGGCCATGGGATTGCTGATAGGCTCTATCATAAAGCGGGGTTCTTAGCCATGGTCTTCTCTTGTTTTCTTTGGCCCCTTGACTTCTTAAACAGTTGTCTATGGGAAAGGACAACACTCTAGCTCTGACCTTACATGGTAGACACCTGGGCGTTGAGCCCTGTAGGAAGCCTAGGTGTTAGCTGGTGCTGGAATGGGAACTGGGCCAGGCAGGGACCAGACATCTAGTGTCTGCTGAAACCTTAGAATATCTTTCACTTCTCAGTCCCTAATTAACTGGGTCCTCCCACTGCTGGCCTTTGTCCACACACCCTGGCATAGTTGGATTTTTGAGATGACTGGGCTACAGAGGTGTGGGGTCTTACAACTCTGTCAGCTGGAGTGAAGGCCAGCTAAGTGCCTCATTCAACTGGTTCTTTTGTCTGCAGTCCTGTCATTTTGTCAATCACATGTGTTGAGTGAGTAACTCCTATGCTCCAGGCCCTGTGCCAGGTGGTGGTAGACATGCAGCCCTTCTGGTCTCTCTCTGCTCTGGCCTTTTGACAGTTTTGTTGTGTAGATTGCTGTCTTTGTCCCCAGCCTTGGCCTATGAAGAGAGATCTGGTCCAGAGTTCGGAGTGAGCAGCCCCTGGCAGGACGAGCTCTCTGGAGTGATTAAGAAATGATCCTTAGCTCCACAGATCTCGCTGGCCCCATCCATGGGCATGTTGAGCAGGCCGACAGATGGGATATGGTGGTGTACACCCATAATCCCAGTGTTAGGGAGGCTGAAACTAGGAGGATCACTATGAGTCCAAGTTGTGTAGTGGGATCCTACACTCAAATGCATTAAAAGATTCAAATGCAATGAGAGAGAGAGAGAGAGAGAGAGAGAGAGAGAGAGAGAGAGAAATCCTTAGGATGGAGGGGATAGCTCAGCAGCATGGCAAGCACAGGTCCTGAGTTTGATCCTCAGTACCAAAAAAAAAAAAAAAAAAAAAGCTACTGTGAACTTCATTTCCTAGAAGGTCCTAGAAGGAAGGTCTTGGAGAGAGGCCCAGGCCTTCCTTTGTTGTGGGAGTTTGCCTAAGAAGGACCCTAGGTCTGGCTGCATTTTAGGTCCTAACATTCTTTTCTTTTTTCCTTCCTTCCTTCCTCTCTCTCTCTTTCTTTCTTTCTTTCTTTCTTTTTTTTTTTGTACTTTAGGGAATGGTCCACAGGGTGTTGTTCAGTGTCTTAATACTACATTGGACTCATAGTGATCTGCCTGTTTATAGCCTCCCAAGAGCTGGGATTACAGAAGTGCCACCATGCCCAGTCTCTCAGTGTGCCCTGGGAACAGGGCAGCACAGTGGGCCCACCTGCTTGTAGGTGCTTTCATATGCTGAGCTACTTGGCTAGCCCTACATTTTAAAATTTTATTTATTTATTTATTTATTTATTTATTTATTTATTTATTTATTTTGTAGCTGGCTCGGCCCATTGTAGGGGCAGAGCTGGCCCAGCATGTGGTGCTTGAGATCCAAGGTCCCTGTATACCTCCCTAAGTGGGCCTACTGCTGAGCTATCTTGCAGGCCCTCATCCCAGCATTCTCTGCATGTAGCTTCTTCCAAGCTCATGGACAATTTAACAGTGGGTTCCACAACTTTCCCAGGCATCCTTTCCCTATTTCTCAAACTTGTTGTTTCTTGTCCCTTCTGCCATAAGTTTACGCCAGACAGTTTAAGGACACTCATGATGAAGTATAGTTGAGTGTTTTGGGTCCTTGGGGATTGGTTTAAGAAGCTTGCCTAGGGAAGAGCTGAGAAGGCAGGCTGGGACAGTGGCCCTGGATGCTAGTTAGTGCCCCTTGCCTGGCCTCAGGTGGTCCATATGTGTGTTATCATTTTGCTTCAGGCAAGTTATGATGGTCACTATCGAAAGAAGAAGCGTCTGGAATGTACATGACATAGAACTTTTCAGACTTTCCTAGACTGTTCCTTTTGGGGAAAAAAGTTTTTTAATTTGCACATACTAATTATATCTATTTATGGGGTACGGTGTTGTATTTCATTGCATATACAGTATGTCTTCACTAGAAAATAGTAATTGGTATATTTATTTCCAACCACCAATTCCTTATTTCTTCATGTTATGGACTTTTAGAATCCTCTCTGTTAGTGTTTTGAGGTATACAGTAGTCATCAACCATAGTTACCTTGTTGTGCTATATAGAACCTTAGAAGTTAATTTTCATATCCCACTATGAAACTTATTTACCAATCACCTCCTTCCTCACCCACCAGTCATCCTTATTCTTTCGTTTTTTTTTTTTTTTTTTCTTCTGTATTTAGGACAGAATCTACAGGGTCTCACTACATAGATTCGACTCATAGTGATTCTCCTGTTTTCAGCCTACCAGGTGCTGGACCTTGTGCCACCAGGTCCAGTCTCAATTGCCATCTCAGCGTGGCCTGTGGGTGGGCTGGCATGGCATGCTAGGGATTGAACCCTGGCCGCTGAGCAGGCACTTTAGTCTGCTGAGCTATCAGGCTGTCCCTAGTCATCATCATTCTATTTAAGAGGTGGATCCTTCTGAAAGGGGAAAATCTTCCCTATGAGAAAAGTGTTGGTATGGTTTTTATTGCAATATTACTGAAACATACAAACATAAAACCAGATGTAACTCTCAATATTTGGAAAGCTGTAAATTCCAAGTAAAGGGATGGTTTAAGTGCAAAGTTAAAAAAAAACAATAAAATTAAAATAAACAATTTAATGAGATGAGTGTTTGGCTGAATCTAGATGGCTGCGTTCCGTGGCATCCTGGGCCAGCGGCTGCAGCAACTCCAAGGCCTGTAATCCTACAAGCTTGGTGATCCCACAGCTCTCTGTCATGTTCCCTTGTGAAGTCTTTTCCTTCAGTAGGGTCTGACTTCATTCAGCTTCTCTTGGTTTGAATGCATAGTTTGTATTCAGCATTAAGGCCTCTATTCTCTTTCCACAAGAGCGTTACAAAATCCCAGCACCAACTGTAGACACAAATTTGAAATTTGGGCATTGAAGTCTTACTCTTTAGAGACATCAGAAATAGCTGTCTTCTTCTGTAGGGATATTGGTCCAGTTTAACAGCTATTTACCGAGCAATCCTCAGGTGTGCTTTTCATGTACCATTTTCATAATGTAAGTAAATGGGTTTAATAGCATGTGTCTCATAAGTGGTTTCATGAAGGACTCATGGTTGGTGTTTAATAAACTTCACTTCATGTTATCCTTACTGCCTGGGGTGGAGTGCAGACTGTTAGCTTAGTTTACAGAAGAGGAAGCTGACTTTGGGAGATTGTGACTCATCTAAGATAAAATAGCCAGTTAGTAGTGCAGGCTCTCAAGCTTTGTATTTAGGTTTGTTTTTACTGTTCCAGAGCTTTGGGTAATACAAATATGGTTTCAAGGATTCCCTCATACCTTGTTAGGCGTGAGTGTCATAAAATAAGCTCCCCTTCTTCTGACCCCTGATAAATCTGCCTTGTCCAGGAAGGTCCTGCGAGCAACTGCCTCAATGATACTGAGAAACCTGCAGTCCTTTGCAGTTTGATCTTCTGCAGCTTCTGTCAGAGGCCCTGGATGTGCATGTGTGGGGTCCTTTCGAGACTGTCACGATTCCCTCTCTCATCTTCCTCTCTGTAGGGATATTATTTAATCAATTTCTTTTTTAATGTATTTAGTACAGGGTCTACAGGGTCTCACTACACAGATTGGGCTTGGAGTGATTCTCCTGTTTTCAGCCTCCCAATGCTACAATTACAGGTGTATGCCACCACACCCAGTCTCAGTTGCTCTAGGAGTGGGGCTAGAATGGCACACTGGGGATCAAACCCTGGTCCCTGCGTCTGCCTAAGCAGGTGCTTTAATCCACTGAACTATCTTGCTGGCCCTACTTCTATTTTCTTTTGCTTGGTAATGATGCTCCTTACTGTTATTCCACACAGGCTGTAAGTGTTGGGGGTATGAATTATGTAGGCTAGGAAAGTCAAAAGTTTGAAACCTGGTTCAGTTTAGTCTAACTGAAGAGAATGAATTACATGTGTTGACTTCTTATCTTGGATGTGCTCTCATTTCTTTGTTATTTAAGACCTATCTGGCCAGGCATGGTGGTACATGCCTATAATCCCAGCACTTGGGAGGCTGGGGCAGGAGAATCATGAGTTGGAGGCCAGCCAGGGCTGGATAGAAAGTTCAAGGTTGGCCTGGATTACATAATGAGACCCTGCCTCAAAATAATTTCTGTATTATGTTGAACATGTCAACTGAGACTGGGTGTGATGGCATACACCTATAATCCCAGCACTTGGGAGGCTGAAAACAAGAGGATCACTCCAAGTCTAATCTCTGTCCATCAGCACCTCTCTGGACTGGTTTCCATTGCTTAAAGCCACTTGAGGGACTAAGAAAAAAGTCCTAGCCAGCTCTGGGCATAACAATACATGCAAATAGGGCCAGGTTTAGCCAAAATGGAGATAATTGCTCTTCTTTCAAGGAGGATCATCCAGGTTGTCCTCCACATGTCTCCTCTGGAGAGGACAGGAATAAGTGATTATTTCATAAATGAAAGGCGCCAGGGTATATTGCATTTTGCTTTATGGTTAGTTCTGCTTTACGGTTGGATACTGGTCTGACCACTGATGATGTGAGATGGCCGCCATGTATTTTTTCCATTAGACAACATAATGCCCTGGGGAATTTTTCCCACACTCTAATACATCTTGGTCTGTCTGCATAGGCAAATGTAGATTTTGGGCTGGCTTTCTATGTAGGGCTGAAGATGAGTACTTTAGGATTGTCCCATGTGTTGTAGCCCATAGGCCATCTCTCACCTATGGAGTTTTTCCAGTGCTGAAATGAGTTGCCAGTGCTGCTACAAGGCATACCTGTGTAAAAATGGGTTCCCTGAAGCAGGTGGTTGGGGTGCTGAGAGAGCCCACCAAC
>PVJA010049961.1:0-13480 GCA_004027025.1 Myocastor coypus | reverse complement strand
TCTAATTTTTTATCGATGTCTTCTTTAATAGTATTGAAGTCTGTCATTATGGTTATCCTTTCTCTCTCTAATACAGAGATTATTTCTGTTCTGTTCTCCTTTCTACTTTTGTGTAGTTGTTCCCCTACTTGGGATGCTATTGATTTAGGCATGTCTTTGTCAACTTTAGATATTATTTCTGTTCTGATGTCCTCCATACATTTCCCCAGCCATTTTTCCACTTCATGTATTTCTTTTTTTACTTCACATGTTATCTCTGATCTCAGTTGCTCTATAAGTTTCTGCACTTGTGTGTCTGCCTCAGATGCTACCAATTCAGAGGTTTCATCTGTATAATTCTCATTTTCTTCCATGATAGTGTCTTCTGTATTTGTTTTGGGTGGGCACGGGTCCTGAGATTGCCTCCTACTCCTTGTTGTTATCATTTTGTATGGAAGCGGCCTCTGCACTTTGGTGGCGTTGTGCTGTGTCTATGGGCGTTTGTTCTGGAGACTCCAAGCTGGTTCCTCTGCAGAGGTTCCTGACTCTGTGCTGGAGCTCTGGCTGCTAGCTTCTGTGAATGCCGGTGTATATGGTCTGTAGGTGGAGGTGGAGCTTTGGGATTGAGTAGTCCTGGTAGGCTCCTGGACCAGATCGGTTGCCAGACAAGATGTTTGATGGGTTCGTTGCTGGAGCTTGGGCCCCGGTGGACGCGCGGGCTGTGCTACCGGCTGGGACTCGGTGGGACTGAAACCTGTAACTGTCTTACTAACCTGTTTTGAAACTGTTTCATTGTTATTTCTTTGTCATTAAAATTAATAAAAATTTAAATAGTTTAAATTGTCTCTTGCCTAAGCCGTGCTCAAACTTCTCACATTTATCTGGTGAGTTGTGTCAATAATTTTAGAGTTGCATCAATAATTTAAAAATTCTCTGAATACAGAAGTGAGAAAGAAGTGTGCTTAGTTAGAAATTTATATTTTTATAGCTTTCAGAAAATAATTATCTTTACGGAAATAAAGAAAACAGAGCTATCACAATCCAAATGTTTGCTAAAGTGTTACTTGTTTTGAAGCCAAGCAGAAGGATCACATACTTGAAATCAAGAAAGGCTGAAATTGTACCTGCTGCATGTCAGGCAGGATACTATATCCACAATTTATAAAATTATTGTATTTAATCCACAGGATGTCCTTATGAGGTAGAAATATTAATGCCATTTTTCACTAATATACAGAAGCTGAATGTTAGCATACACTGGCCAGAAAGTAAAAATGGCTTCATATAATTTTCTTTAAAAGTTAATATAGCAGAACCACATGCAATTACCCATTTTAGCAGGCTGGAGGCTAAAAGAGATTTGTCACTGAATTTTCAGCTATACTCTTAAGTTTTATATGATCTCAAAAACATAATATAAACTTTTAAATATTTTTGGCTTCAAGCCATGTCATTTTCCCCATGCCAGATGTGGCCCATACTCATATCTATGGCCATTTATGGTTACCAGTGCAGAATTTAGGCATATGGTCACATATGTGGATGTGACAGTGTGACAGGCAGAAAAATGCAACCTTTTCCCAAGAGAGCAAAAGCATCACCCTTAGGATGTGAGAATGTGGTACCTTATGTAGTGAAAGTGACGTTGCCAGTGTAAAGCGAGACTGTTTATTCAGAAGATCATGCTGGATTATTCAGCGGGTCTCACAAAGTCACAAAAGTCCTTACAGAAGCTAGAAAGGCAAGGAAATGGGTTTCTCCATTACCTACAGAAGAAATAGCTCTCTGTTATCCCTTTAATTTTAGAACTAATCTCCATAACTGTAATACATTGGCTGTGGTTGCTTTATATTTTTATTACTTTTAATAAGAAATAAAAATATGACAGTTTCAAAACACATTAGTAGTACATTCCCAATAATTGATACAATGCATATTGTTGTCCTCCTAATAGTTATTTAGGGCACAGCATGTAGACATGATAATTTTTCTAATCATTATTGATACAAAAATTTCTTCTTGTTGAACTAAGAGAAAGTAGTTGTATACATAGTCCAATGTTCCATAATTGTAGTGGGCTATTGGCAGAACTGGCAATGTCAGAAGCTGTTGATTTAAGCCTTTCACAGCTCATCATACTAATCTAGCTTTACTTTTTATACTTCATGGTAGTGTCCCAAATTTTCTGTTCAAGGAGATTATGGGACCACAGAGGAAAGGGACTGATGATGCATAATGTGCCTAAGGAGAGTTACCTAGAGAGAAAACATTTTCTCACATTTTCACAGGGAGCACTGGTCAAGCAATGGCCATGACTCATCCAGATGGCTGACAATGACAAAAGTTCTACAAAATCTGTACATGACTTCAAGGTAAATCCTGAGGGGATTTGACTGACCTTGTCAGATACAAAAGTTACATGTTTTGCTATATAGGTCTTGCTTAAGTTGGCCTTAACCACCCAGCAGAAAAGTTTAACCATGAGGCATAAAAAGTAAAGCTAGATTAGTATGTTGAGATGTGAAAGCCTCAATTGCTTTAAGCAACCACAGTTACGGTAGTTTGTTATTGAATCAACTGGAAGCAAATAGTCCTTGCATCAACTCAGTTTTGCTAGTAATCCTGGATCTGATTTTGTGACATGTGTCTTGTGAATATCCTTACCTTTGACTCTGACCTATGAATCTGTGTGCTTAGCTATTTCAGATCCTCGTCTTTCCTTTTTTCCCTCCAAGTAACTTAAAAAGGAAGTCAAACTGATCAAAGGGAAATGCTTGTAGCTTTTATTAAACATCATCCCATGAATTAGTGCAAGGGTGAAGATAAGCTCTTATGTTATATAATTTGTTGAGGACAGTCATGCAATGCTAAATAAAATAGGTGTCATTTGCTAACATGTGCTGAATTGCTATCATTACTATTAAGGGAGAGCAGTGTTCAAAAATATGAGTGTGGAGTAAGACCTGAAACTCAAAAGTCTTCCTGATGCCCTTGAACTTTAAGTTGGCGTTTTGCACATTTTTAAGTCCATTCTACAAAGGACTGGCATCTCCGCTAAATCTTTCTTCTAAAAATATTTATAGGTCCATTTTCTGATTCTGACGTACTTGTATTGCAGCTGTGGTATTCTAAGGTTTTGTGGCTTCATATATTTTATAACTCAATGGAAGGTGGAGTGTCAGATTGCTTGAGCTTTGCCTACTTTTAATTTTTCTGAGTTTAAACAATTTCTACTTCATGTGTTCACCATTCATACCTCTCAAGTCTGCACAACTATTCCACTTTATTTTATGGAATAGCGAGTAGCTTCCCTCCTTCTCTGTAAGTCAGTGTTATTCTATGTGAGAGAAAGATAAAACGTGTCAACTATTAAGAGCATGATGATGTCTGTCTTGGATAGTTTTGATAACAAAATAAGTATTTACCTTAGTAAATTATTTATTGATAACTATAAGATACTATAATCTTTTGACTTTGCAGCTTGAAAATAGTGACCTAAGCACCCCCAAGATTTATTTTGGTCATAGGAAAGAGATGATTTGAAGCTCAGGCAGAAAATACAGTTTACTTACCTGGAATGTATGGGAGCTTGAAACTTCACTGCAAATTGACAGCTTACACCACACCACAGGGCTTCTGCTCCCCTCACCCTACTTCATTGATCTCCTTCTACTGTGTGCTAACTTTATCCTCTTTCCTGAAGATAAGAATTCTCTGGAAAAAAAAAAAAAGACTGTGACTGGACCTATAGTTCACAAGTTTTCCTATCCCCCAACTCCCATCTGTATTTTTAGGAATCTATGAGGAAGATGACTTCTTTTTGTGTTCTTCCACTAAGGTGCATACATCATCCTGTTTGTATCGCTGGTCTACTTTCTCCATCCTGGACCTGTCAAAACTTCTAAGAGAATGGATATCTTGGGTGGAAAAACATTTACAATTTACAAAATGTTTCTCTCTATTTCACTGGCCCTCTTTTTATTTTAATTTATGTATTTGACACAGGGTCTCTGATTAATAGTGATCCTCCTGCTTCAGCCTCAGAGATTTGGGATTACAGGTGTGCACCACCAGCCCCATCGCAGTGGCTGGCTCAGCAGGCCTGGGGAAAGGCTGGCATGGCATGTGGTACTCGGGATCAAAGCTCGATCCTTGTGCTCATTAGGCAGGCACTTAGACCACAGAGCAATCTTCCAGGCCCATATTTTTCTACTCTTTGTCTTATGTTTCCACTCAATTGCAGTATCTGTTGATAAACAGGAGTTTAATTTTAATATGGCTAACTAGATCAATTATAAAGTTTCATCATTTTGTGGTTTAACACTTTTTGCTTCTATGCTTTTAATTTTTATCTTATTTTTTCTAAATATTTTGTCTTTGTTTAGGTTTTAAGTATGGATATTGAACTCAATTTTTATTTTTATGTCTGTGTGTGCAGGGCATTAAGAAGCCAGGAATTCCCCCTACTCCTGCCCCAAATGTACAACCATTGTCCCAGAACAATTTACAGGGAAATTTATTCTAGATGTAGTGGTCTGAAATGTAATCTTATTCATATTCCAATTATCAATGTATGTCTAAATCTAATTTTTCACTATATTTTAATATCTTTTGGTCTATTATCTAAATGCTAAAATTTTATTGCCTTAAATACTATAGCTTTATAGTTAAGACTCCATATATGAGGTAATGTCCTCTCTCTCGTTCTTCCACAAGCTTATTTCAGGTTTTTAAACTTTTAGACTACACATTCATCTGATTTTGAGAATGTTTTTAAAGCCGCCAAACACTTGCTAGAATTAATATTATTATAATGCTGAGTTTTCCAGTCCAGAGGCTTAGTATATAACTTTATTTAACTTTTCCTAACTCTTTTTTACTAAGTTTTTGTAAATATTTTTTTATGTAGGAACCTTACCTTAAAATTCTTCTTTTTAGGTATCTGATATTTTTATGCTATATTCAATATTTTATCTTCTATTGATTCTGACATGAAGAAATGCAATAGCTGATTATTGTATATTGATGTTGTACCATTGATCATTTATTATAGGCTACTTTTAGTATTCTAGGTATACAATCATTTCACCTATAAATAACTTCAGTTTCCATGTATCTGTTGAGTAGATCTTACCATTTTTGAAAATTGGTAAATATAGTTGATGATTTCAACTAATTATGGGATATTGAGTCTTGCTTTTTAACATTTTTTTTTTTTTGTATTTTGTACAGGGACTACAGGGCATACAGGATCTCACTATGTAGATTGGGCTTATAGCGGTCCTCCTGCATACAGCCTCGCAAAAGCTGGCATCACAGGCATGCACCACCACACCCAGCCTTAAGAGAGTCTTATGTTCTTGACAAAGGCCCCTATTGTTCATTTTATATTATTTCACCTTGCTATTTGGGTGGCACCTTTTGTCTGGACACAGCATCTGTTTGTATGAGTCAGTCACCTACGTCTGTCACTTCTATTGCTGCTTTTGTCAGGTTTTGATTCCAGTGCTAAACACACCTTGTAAAATAAATTAGTATCTTTCCCCTATTTTCTTTCTTTCTACATAAAATTTGTATATAATATTGAAATCATTTTCGCAAAAACTCACTAGAAGCCTCATATAAACTTACATACATGTTATTTTGTGGACAACTTTTTAGTCATAGTTTAAAATTTTCTAATCGTTAAAGAAACAATCGTATTTTCTAGTTTTCAAACATTCTAGCCAGGCATGGTAGTGCATGCCTAGAATTCCAGCAGTCCAGAGGACGAGGCAAGAGGATGGTTTGGAGGCTGAGTCCAGCCTGGAATACAAAGTAAGCTCTAGGCCAGCCTGAGCTGCATAGTGAGACCCAATCTCAACAAAGATTTAAAAAATTATTTAGTTTATCTGGGAATTTTTACTCATCTAATCTTTAAAATTTATTTACATAAAGTTTTCCACTTCTTAAATGTTTTACATACCTTTAAAAATTTTGTCCTTCAATATCTATCAATTTTATTAATAGTTGCAAGAAATTAACTTTCATTTCTATCCTGTTTATAGATGTAGTTGCTTTTCTATTATTTTCTGCCTTTAGGTATAAACATTTCTTCTACATTTTTGATGCAGCTTTTTTTTTTTTCCTTTCAGCTTCTTGAAAGTCACTTAAATAAGCAATTTTTTATGGCTTTGCCTGCAGGCTCCCCACCCCCACTGCCTCATGCTTTGCTGGGCAGTTTCGAAGGTTACTGCATTAGGGTGTGTGAATGTGGATTAAGGTGTCATCCTGGGATTAAAAAAGCTCACTGTGTGGGCCTTTTATAGCCTGAGTGGAATTTAAAGGGACAAAAAGAATCCAGGTGGGTGCTGCTGCCCTGTGGGCCACCCTGCTGTATCATGCTCTGCTTGCCATGGACTCTCCTCTGCCATGCCACCCAACCTTCGAGCCGTCTGACGATGGACTGAAACCTCTACAATCTGTGAACTAAAATAAATTATTTTCCGCTTAGTTTTGTTTCTTTACTTAGTTATTTTGCTTTTTTTTTTTTTTTTTTTTTTTTTTTTTTTTTTTTTTTTTTTTTTTTTTTTTTTTTTTTTTTTGTCTTTGTCTTTTTGATACAGGGTCTTGCTATGCAGTTCAGGCTGGCCTTGAGTTCACTTTTGTAGCCCAGGCTAGTCTCGAACTTGCTGTGATCCTCCTGCCTCAGCCTCCTAAGTGCTGGGATTACAGGTGTGCGCCACCACGCCCGGCTTATTTTGATTTTTCAGACAGGGTCTCATTCTATAACTCTGTAATTCAGGCCAGTCTGAAACTCACTATGTAGCCCACTATAGCCCAGCAGTCTTCCTGCACCAATCTCCTAAGACCTGGGATTAAAACATGTTCCTCCATGTCTCGTCTGGCCCTTCTTCTTTAAGCTGGGATGTCAGATATTTTGTCTCAGCAATGAGAAAAATAACTAAAACAAAGGTTATTTTTGGTTCTTCTTTTCTTTATAGTATATGTTTAAAGCTATCACTTTTCTTTTAAATACCGATTTCTGAAAGATGATTATACAGTATCTTCAACTGTTTTCTAGCTTTCTGTGTGAATACTGTACCTCTTCGAATCATGAGTCATTAGAAGTGTTGTTCTCCTTTTCCAAACCTGTAATGGTTTTCTGATCTTTAGTTCTCTACCTTAATTTTATCTCTGTCTAAGAATGAGTTTAATATGTGCCAAGTCCTTAAAAATTTTAAATATTTCTTTTATTGCCTTGTAAGTGATCAGTTGTTTCTAAACATTTCTCATATAATCAGGAAAAATATGTAAAGTTGTCATAATTTTTTCTTTCATGATTCTAAAGTGCATTTCCCATGCATGTCTATTAGGTCCATGCTTATTAATTGCATTGTTGAAATCACCAACATACACACATTTCTTTTGACTTCTTACCATTTCATTCTATGAGAGAGATGTATTCAATTTTTTCTTCTCCTCTTGGAAACAGTTATATAATATATATGAATTTAAAATATGTCTGGTGGTATTATATTTTTATAATTATGAAGTGATCCTATAGGTTGAGCATCTCTAATTAAAAATATAAAATTGCTAATGTTGGAGCCAGGCGTGGTGGCGCACGCCTGTAATCCCTGCACTTGGGAGGCTGAGGCAGGAGGATTGGTGTGAGTTTGAGACCAGCTTGGACTACAAAAGTGAGCTCAAGGCCAGCCTGAACTTCATATCGAGACCCTGCCTCAAAAAGACAAAAAACAAACAAATAAATAAATTAATTAATTAATTAATAAATAAATTAATTAAAATATAATTGCTAATGCTCCAAAAGCAAAAATGTTTCAGTGCTGACTGACATGATGCCACAAGTGGAAAATTTCACACCTAATCTGTGGCAGACTAGTCAAAAGGCAGCTGCACAAAAATATGTTATAAATCAACCTGAGGCTATGTATATAGAGTATATGAAGCTTACAGGAATTTTTTTGTTTAGACTTGGGTCCATTACTAAGGTTTCTCAAAAAAAAAGAAAGAAAGAAAAGTAAAGAAAAAAGAAAACAAAAAATTAAGGTTTCTCATCAAGTACAGGCAAATAATTCAAAATCTGAAAATAATTCAAGTCAGAATACTTCTAGTTTTAAGCATTTTGGTTAAGGGATACTCAAGCTAGAATGCTTTGCTGCAAAACAATCTAGTTTGTCCCATGACTGTAACATCATAAACTTTATACTATTAATTATTATTCCAACTTGAGTTTTCATTTTAAATAGAGTATTTCCTAAGGATAAGGTTTACATAAGATTTCCATGTTAATTCTAGTATTTCCTTGCTATCGGTAACAAATAATCAACTGTTTTCCTATTTAAAATGGAATAAGTTTACAACTAGCTCAGGACAAATTTTACTGAAGAGGAAGAGAGAAATCGTATATAATAATTCTTTTAGGTAGATAATATTCAATTCAATACTTTGTCACACAGCTTTGGAAATGTCAACTTGTTGATCCAAAAGAGGTCTTACAACTTGGAAAAAGAAATATTTTCCACACACGTAGGAAGAAGAAGGCAAACAAAACATAAAGTTAGGACAAATGTCAATTCACCTGAGAATGAATGAATTACATCCTGGCTTTGAATTGTAGCTTTTATTCAATTTTTCATTAGCATGTAAGCAAAATCAGCAAATGGATGAGGGCTTCCATAACAACCAAAATGAAAGTAAAGGTTCAAGCTGGCAAGAATCCTGACCTAGTTAACTACCATCCAGTTTTCTACCTGAAACCCAATTGTAGTTTTCTAATATCTAGTGACCTTAAAATGTTAATGTAGCAACTAAAAATACCTATCTTTCCAATGTTGATAATCTGATTCAGTAAATCAAAAGGAATCAATTTATGTCAAATAATTGTTGATCAATTAACAGTATAGTACTCCAGTGCTAAACCTCAAAGCAGTAAGTCAATAAAAAACTTTCTTTGAAAACATTTTCATTATACAATTGAAATCTATTGATCTTGTGTTGCATAGTGCACTTAATATTAAAATGCTAAATTGAAATGACATTTTTATTTCACACAAAAGCATAAGTAAATTATCTGACTGGTATTAACATGTTTAAATATATACCAAAAAGTATTGGGCAAGATTTGCATTAACCATATGACTCCTATTCATTTCCTTTTGGATATCTGCATAAAAAGTTAGACCATTCGATAACTCATCAAGGGTTTCCTCCTTCTTCGCTGCAAACTATGATTGCAGATTATACTTCATTTGGCTCATTTTTCATTTATAGCTTGATTTAATGAAATCTCAAAAAGGGCAGTTAGTTTTCTAAAGCAATACAGGTGAAAATGGTAATATAATTATTACTACTTTCAAATTTGCTCTGGCTTCAACTTTCTTCACTTTCCTAATTTGGTACTCTCAAACGAAAATTTAATTATGCATAAAACTAATAAAGAGCAGTTTATATTGCCATTGTATGTCGGCTAGTTGGTGATAAATAGAAGGTTGGATCCTTGATGGATTTTTAACAGGAAAAATAATTAAATAGACCCTATGATCATTACTGAGGAGGAGTTATTGAAGTATTACCTCTTACATAAAAGCATTTCATTCAGCTACTGAGAAATGGGAAGTGGAAAGAGTTATGTAAGGAGAATTGGAGCCCTGGGCTTTCCATAACCAAGATGTAATGAAATAACCTTTGGTAGGTAAAGAGCTTAAAATATGATAGACAACAAAAGAAATTAAAAATGTACAGCTCACCAGAATATTCTGCCTGAGTACTAGAATGGCACACATTCTAGTGTGAGGGAGACATCTGTTTTGTTTGTTTGTTTGTTTGTTTTAATATGGCTGGCTCTGCCTGCCCTGGAAATGAGGCTGGTGTAGCATGTGGTGCCGGGAATTGAACTGCGGTCCTTGAGGTTGCCTAAGCTTGCCTAAGCAGGTGCTTTAGATCACTAAGCCATTTTGCTGGCCCAAGGGAGAAATCTGGTAAACTGGATAAGGTTTAAAAAAATGTCCACCTCTGTTGTACTTCCAGACTATAATGAAAAATGGGTTGCACTTATAAATATTTGACTCAATGGGCTGCAATATGACCACACTGGGAGATGAGTGAGTGTTATGGTTTGTGTCTAATTGTCCCCCAAAAGCCTCATGCAATCATAGGGCATGGCTTCTATACATTGAGACTTGATTCATGATCCCTGGGATTGTGTTTTAGTACTGATGGGATTATTGGTCTAAGTAAGGCTGAGACTACGGGTGTGGTCAGGGCGGATATCCTAAGGCAGAGAGCTTGAATGTAATATTAAGAGTGACAGAGAGACAGACTCAAGCTGTTGGTGTTGCTCTGCTGACATGTTTGGTTGGCTGCCTCTGTCACCATTTTCTTGCTGTTCTGCCGCCATGAACTGCTGCTCTCTGCCATGTGCCACTCAGCCTTGGATCCACCCGAGAATGGATTGAAACCTCCAGTAATTGTGAGTTAAATAAACGTTTCCTTCTTTCGTTTTGACTGTCAGGTATTTGTCCCAGCAATGAGTAAAAAGTAACTAAGACAGTGAGCATTTACATTTAATTCAAACTTAAGGGTTAACATTTAGATTCCTTGTTGTTGTTTATCTATGCTTAAAGTGGAAAATTTGAAACAACATACATACTTTTGGAAGACCTCATTTCAATTTATGACATTTGGCCATATGTGGATGGCCATGTATCATCCACTCAGTCTTAACCTTTGCAAAGAAAAGATAACTCAAAAATCCAACATTAAATCACATTTTTACCACTTGTTTCAAGTTCTGATATCTAATTCAAGCTGTTATTCATATATTCATTCATGTACTAAGTTTACTGAGCACTTGCTAAATACCAGGCACACATTTCAAATTTAGGTTTGGCTTAAATAAGAATGAATTATGGTCTATACTTTCCCTTAGTTCAATGAGAAGGAAGATTGGTACTAATAGTGTTTATACAAGATATCAAGTTTGCATCTTGAACTCTGAACAAATACTACGAATACAACAATATGCAATTTATTAACTATTGTAACTCTGCTACTAACCTGTTGTGAAACTGTCTCATTGCTATTTCTTACTCATTAAAATTTAAAAAAAATAAATTAACAAAGATTAAGCACACAAAAAAATGAATGAATTATGGGGCTACAGAGGAAAGTGATCAGTGATGTATAGTGTGCCTAAAGAGAGTCACCTAAAGAGAAAACATTTTCTCAGGCTTTCACAGAGAACAAATTGGTCAAGCAGTGGCTGTGATTGATCTAGATGGCTGACACTGACAGAAGATCTACAAACCACTGTACATGGTTTTAGAGTAAATCCTAAGGAGACTTGACTGATTTTGTCAGATACAAAAGTTACATTTTTTTGTTGTATAGGTCTTGCTTTATCTTGGTCTTAACCATCCAGCAGAAAAGTCTAACTATTAGGTATGAAAAGTAAAGCCATTTTAAGTGCCTATCATCAAGTGCAATGATTTGGGTTTGATCCCTGATACCACATGCCCTGCCAGCCACTGAAACAGGGCACAGTGGGGCACATCTGTAATCCTAGCACTGGAGAGTCTGAAACAGGAGGATCACTATGAGTCTGAGCTGCACAGTGAGACCTTGTACCAAATAAATAAAAATTTTTAAAAAGAATGAACTTGATAGCTAAAAAAAAACTTGAATGTTAACAGAGCACAGAAATTCTTAGCCTGTCTGTGACAGCATGCATACCTGAAATCACAGCTGGTATTTATTTTTTACTGGGAGGAAAATATTAAAGAGGTGCCAGAATTTTCCTCTCTACTTTTGAATTATGTCAAAGAAAACATATTTCCATGAAAAAAAATGCTTGCAATACTTATGGAGTGAAATAGAAGTACTTGGTGAAAAGGCATCCTGAACAGACAAGAAAGAGCATAGTCTGAAGCTTCATTTCCTCCAAGTCACTGAGTCTAAAGTGGCTGCCTCTGCGGGATGGTTGTGTCTTCTGTCTTCTACCACTAACTTGGATGCTTATTTCAGCTCTATTCAGCATTACCACAGTACTTAAACAAAAGAAAAAACTTGATTCCTACAATTGCTTTAGTGCTCTATATTTTTAATGTGATGCTTGGATTTCTTCAGTTCTTGTTTATAGTCCTTTACCCAATAATTGATTAGGATCTGTTTTAAAAAGTCAGAGGAATAGGTAAATACACACACACACACACACACACACAATCCAAGATAATAATAAAAGAAATTCAAAGAAAGCAAGAAGTCCCAGGAAAGAGAAAGGCTATATCGCAGAACCACTAAAGTCAAGATTAGCTCTGTTGTTTTGGACCTAAAATGGAGTGGGATAAAGATTTTGGGGGAAGAGGAGCTCAGAACACACATATGTTTCACTGGTGACATTTTTAGCAGAAATTTTTGGTGACTTGGCTGTAAATAGCTGAAGAAACAGTTGTTGTGTGTTCATTTTTAAATGTATAAATATCTGAGATGCTTTTTAGCATTTCCCCTAGCCTTAATAATAAAAAAAGTAACTTATCACAGAATTTATCATTTTTTTAAACTTCATTTGTTTATTTATGTTATGACTTCCTCAGCCTGTCTTGTGGATGTGGTTCTGTGGATAGAACCATGGTCCTTGCGGTTGGTTGAACTTGCCTAAGCAGGTGTTTTAGACCATTGAGTATCTCACTGTCCCGTAGCAGTTATCATTTAACCAGAGCCTCCTTTGTATCCCGTGAGATAGTACTTCCAAATAACAGTCATTATCCTGATTAACAAAGGAAGAGACTATGGCTTAGAGATGCTCAGTGCTTATGAACACTTTCAAATTTTATGGGTAAAATATTTTAACAAAATACAAAATTCAAAAGAAATACATGAGAACTAATAACTAGCAGCACATGGATCATTTCTACGTTTGCTGTCTAATTTTATTTTAATAGCTATTTACTTATGAGCCAACTATGCAGCAAATGGTAGAGTAGTAGGGATTAAAGTACCAGAGTAGGTGTAAGAGAGCTGTTGGGAATGTAAAACAGATTACTCTACTCTGGAAGGATATTTTCATCATCTCTCAATTAGCTGAATTTTGAATACAAAACACAAAGTTGAGGCCTGTGGAATTCCAGATATAGTATGAAAAAAGACAAAGGTCTTTAACTAGTCGCTTTACATCTATCCAAGTTTACAATGAGAGGTCCGAAATCTTTTAACAATGTCTAAACCGGGGGTACTTGAGGTGTTTAGTTTTGAGTTTTAAATTTTCAATTAAATTGATTAATTTATTTATAATCTAATTTGTTTTTCAGTAGTGGGGATCAATGCTGAAAGGTTGCCTCTCAGGGCTCACACACTGAGAGAGCTTTCTTCCACTGAGCCACATCTCAAGCTTTTGACCAGGATTTTTTTTTTTTCAGTTAAACCACTTTTATTTTTATTTTTTCCACATAGATAACTTCAAGTCAACTACAAAAATCATGAAATGAAGAACTGATCATGA
>PVJA010049960.1:0-13502 GCA_004027025.1 Myocastor coypus | reverse complement strand
GGTCCAAAATATTGGCTATCCTTATAGCCCTTCTTTTTCTCCAATTGTCGGTCTGTTAACTTACATTCTCAACCCTCCAGCAGAAAAGCTTTGTGATACTATTACTCTATAACATAGGTACTGGGCTTATCATCACTGGCTTTCTGAGTATCAAATATCTTTGACTTAGCTTGTAGATGATATTTTCTGACCATCATTGTATAAGGTTTCGATTTAACCTTTCTTTATCCTTCTCTTTCTCATGTACCCATGCTTCCAGTGTGTTTTCTGTAACCACCCAAATGTCCTTTCAGGGAAAAAAATTAGTTCTACTTGTTTAGATCTTACTGTCTACTTAAATCAAGTGAGTTAGTTCTTCTAAGTATATTGTTAAATTAAGTGTTATAGTGACTTTTTTCCCTCAGTCAATAAATATTAAATACAGAATTTTGTCAAACTCTTTTGTGGAAGATGAAAATGTAAACATAGACGTTGGTATTAAAGAGGCATAGTTTAAGGGGAGAGACAGACTTTTTTAGCTTAACAAAATAGACATAATTATATATTTAATATATCCATTAAAAATGTAGGAGCTATGAGAAAATTTGACATAAGTGCCTAAGATTTGGAGGCCCTAGGATATAATTCTAGTGAAAGTTCACATATGCTAAAATTTGAAGTAAAAATTAAAAAAAAAACCATGCTAATGTGATAGAATAAGGATTCAGAGCAATAACGAAGCATTAGCAAGATCACATTGTGTGAAGAAGCTTAAAATTTTCAGTTTCTTCACTGGAGGCTACTGAGACTAAAATCTTTGCTTCTAAGTAACATAGGCCTCTCCTATAACTCTGATGGGAACACCCAGCCACAAACCACATGTTTCACATTGTGACACAGTTTCAACTCTCTTACACATATCTTTCCTCAAGTAGGTATAATAGGGCTATTTTTGTAAGGTAAATTATTTTAAAGTAGGTCTGATTGTGATTATGTGCTATGTTTGGGTCTTTAGACAGTGCCTTCTATGTGAGAACACCGTGAAAAGCATGACTGTCTTTGGTCTTCTAATGTACCCTATGTCATATGTTGGGATAGGAGATAGAATAGAGGTTTACAGAATGACCTGCAGGGCATATGGAACATAGGATAGAAAAACAGAACTACAACTGCAGAGGGAGTAAGTAGGAACACCAAGGACATCCTGTTTTGTATGCTTGCTCCCAGGTTCCTATCAGGTTTTCAGGGTCTTAGACACACAGGATAAGCTCTTATTTCGATTATAGAAGGTAACCTAAAGGCAGAGACTCCATATACATGAAAGTAAAGACCAGAAGACAAACCAGCAGCTCTTCTGCTCTAGCTCTTGCTTTGCGTACAAGTGGTGTTTGTGTGTCTTACCCTGCTGCAGATAATTTGCCTTCATTGAGTATCCATGTGTCTTTGTTGCCAGCTCCCATCACTCTTTCCCAATAGACTTAGATACAAAAACCATATTCACAGTTCTTGGGAGACTGTAAACAGTTGGATGACTATGAGTTCAATCTAGTAGTGAGACCATGAACACCCTGTAGATCCTTTCCTAAAATACAAAAACAAAACAAAATAACAAGAAAAAAACAAATCATATTCATTTTACAGAGGACAGAATTAAAGTCGATAAAAGTTTACTTACTTGCTAATGGTAAGAGACATTCGTATTTAAAACAAGACTTTTTTTTTAACCTGTTTGTTGTAATGTCTACTCCCAACTTTAAGTCCAAAGACAAATTTCATTAAAATATTTTCATAGTAAAAGAAAATAAGTATCTTCCTTTAGTGAACACAGTAAATTTTCATCTCAATGGTCAAGGTTTTATTAAGAAAAGAAATTATTGAACTACTGTTTTTAAAGAGTTCCAAACTTGCTGGCCAATTATAATATTGTGAAATTATCAATGAAAAAGCAACAATTCTGCATTTAAAGTGTTAATTGTCTCAACAATATAAGCAGAACTATAGCTGGAAGAATAATAGCTCCTTTGTTCTTATCCTTCCAAAATAATAATTTTCCAGTGATTGAGGGACAAAAGTGTTTCATGAGCAGTTCAAAAGTAGTTGGAGATGTGAGCCCCTGAGGGTCCACATGGTTTTGTAAGATCTTTTTGAAAATATAAACTTATAACCAACTTTTAATCAGCTTACTGACTGTTGTCCTGTATGTAGGTCTGGAAATGCATCATAACTCTGTGGAGCCCCCTACATTCCCATTTTGACTTTTTCCTGTTATCATAACCATCTGTGAAGGGGCTTGGAATACATTCTTCCCATTTGTGCCTTGAGAGATAGGCTTACTGATCTGTATTCTTGTTGTAGACAGTAATTGTACGTAACAGTCAACTTCAGCTACTTTTATCTATATTCCAGGCCAATCCTCCACACAGAGGCAGGGCTGAAGCTCTGATTTAGTGGATGAGTTCTCACTACAGGTGCAAACAAGCTTATGTTCATATCAAACACAGTGATCACAAGAAATGAGATAATGAGGCAAGTGGCAAAAACTGGAATATAGATAAGTAGCAGAAATTGGACAAAACACCATCAGTAGGAACTAATGCTAGAATTTTGACACAATGTTATCTGGACCTTATGAATATCACGACAGGCTTATAGTTTATCTGAATCAGTGGTTGTGACATTTCTGTACAGAAAAGAAATCCATCTGAATTATGCTTTGTCTGGTGTCTAGAATGGTATGGAATAAGCCAAACTTACCACTAACATATAAAATGGGGAAGAATAGCTAGGTTTTCTTGAAGTTCAAATGGTTTCTCTTTTGGTAGTCAATATTGACTACATTGTTTAAATCAACCTAGGTTTTCCAGGTTACCTTGTTTCCAACTCTGAATAGTTCCCTATTTTTTTTTCTTCCTGTATTTAGTACAGGGTCTGCAAGGTCTCACTTCATAGAAATGACTCATAGAGATATGCCTGTTTTCTGCACCCAAAGAGCTGGGATTGCAGGAACATGTCTCAATCACTGTCTCAGGGTACCCCATAGGTGGAGCCGCCATGTCTACCTAAATAGGTGCTTTAGTCCACTGAGCTACCTGGTTGATTCTTAGTTTCCCTGTTCCCTGATTCTGATATCAACTTCTGTATTCTTGCTGTTCAGTGTGTTGCTTTTCTGTCACTTCACACATATTCAATTTATGTTTCCTGCATAACCTTTTAAAGCATTTGAATTTATCATCACCAAGATTAGACAGAGATGGCAAACTCTAAGAACATCATGTAAATTGCTAGTTCAAAGCAAAATCTGGACTAAAATTTGGCTCTTTATTTAGTGTAATTGTTTTCACCAAATCACATTTTGTAGTGATACCTGTGCAGCAGGTGATTTTCAGAAACTTCACCAAGAAAGGTTAGGCTTTCCCTCACTGATTTCCTTTATTCCAGATGGGCGAGAAAACTTTTCTGTTACTGATTATATTAGCCTTCCTGGATTTGTGTTGCTTCTTTATATGTGCTCTAATATTGAAGAATGTTTCATAGTTCCTTTTTGAGAGAATGCTAGTGCCTTATTTCAGAATGTGATGTAGCAAAGTTTTGAGTTGAAACTATACTGTGAACCTGTCTATCATTACGTACATGGATTGCTCTTGTCTCTAAGCCTTGCAAACTTGCTAAGATATGTTGCTAATTGAGTCCATGATTATGGACTAAGTAAAATAGAATTTCTGTGTTGCTTTCATGTGTACTTCTGTAACAGCTAAAGATGTTGAATTTTGTTTGTTTTTCATGTATTTATTGATCATTTGATTTTTTTTCTTTATAAGAAGTGTCTATTCATTTCACTTGAACATTCTGACTGAACCTTAAATTTTTTAAGATATATAGTTTGTATATTTTACCTATTCTGTTTTATGGTGAGACATGAAAATATATTTCTTTTTCGTATTTTAGAGAATGGTCTACAGGGTGTTCAGGGTCTCACTACTAGACTCGACTTGCAATGATTGGACTGTTTACAGCCTCCCAAGAACTGGGATTACAGGTGTGCACCACCCTGCTCAGTCTCAATAGCTTTCTCAGCATGCTCCAAGGGCAGGGCCAGTATGGCAGGCCTGGAGATCAAATCCCCAGGCCCTGATCCTGCTTGCAGGTGCTTTAATTTACTGCAGCCCTTGAGACATAAAATATTTTGAGGAATTTCTTCTTTTCTTCCTTGATAAGTATGAAGTATGGTTTATTGCCTTTATAAATTATTATACTCTTATATGTAATACTGAAATAAATAATAGACCATGCCTTCCATAGAATAATCAGCAAATATTATAAAACTGTAGAAAGGAAGTGTACTGTACAAAAAAGACATTGAGTATATATATATATATATATATATATATATATATATACATATATATGTATACATATATATACATATATAAACATATATATGTATGTATGTATTATACAAAAATGAAGATGGGGTCAGGAGTCTGAACAACATACTTGGTTTCATAATTATTAAATACCTATGTCATTAAATGAGAACCATCTGTACACACAGATATCATCACTATGCATGTATGCACAAACATTTATAGGGTTTTTAATCATCGATGAGTTTTGGACTTTGAAAAATTTTTTGTGCATATATTGAGATGAGATGATTTTGTGTTTTTTTTCTTTGGCTCTGCTGATGTGATATATTACATTTGTGGATTTGTGCATATTTAACTATCCTTGTATTTCAGGGATGAATCCCACTTGGTCTTGATGTATAATCTTCTTGATGATTTGCTGCATTATGTTTGCTAGCACTTCATTGAGAATTTTTATATCTACATTTATTAGGGAGACTGGCTTGACTCTCTGTTTTGGTTTATTTTTCTCTTATTTCTCTATCAGAGTAATACTTGTCTCCAGGAATGAGTTTGGGAGAATTGCTTCCTTTTAAAATTGCTTGTAGGGCCTGGGATATAACTCAGTGTTCTGAGCATTTGCCTGGCAAGTCTAAGGACTCAGTCCCAACCCAGGTACTACAATCTGTGCTAGCCCTGCCTCAGGCCTACTGACCCGGCCATCAAAACTACAAGTGGTGGTGCATGCCTGTAATCCCAGTGCTGGTGAGGCTGAAACAAGAGGATTGATACAAATCCCAGTTGTACCAGATGTACATTTTTTTAAAATTCAAATTCATTGTAGAGTTTGTGAATGGTTGGCTTCAAATCGGTGCTAAATTTATTATAGAATTCAGGTCTGAATCCATTGTAGGTTTTTTTATTGTATTTTCAATTTCATTTACTGATATTAGGATACTCAGATATTTTCTTGACCCAGCTTTGGCAGTTCACATTTGTCTAGTAATCCAACCATTTCGTCTATGTTTTCCATACTCGGAAAGTAAAAATTTACAAAATAGGTAGTTGAATTGCTATAGGGCTTGTGATTTCATTCTTTTCTTTCCTTATTACATGAGTTTGATATTCTCTTTGCTTTTTCGATTAGGTTGGTAGGGCTTTACCATTTCCATTTATCTTTTCAAAGAACCAACTCTGATTCATTACTTATTTGTGTTATTTTCTTCCTCTCTCTATTGAATAATTTCTGTCCTATTCTTTGTAATTTCCTATTTCTTTGAACTTTGGGCTTAATTTTTTCTTCTTTTTCTAGGAGTTTGAGGTTTAACATACAATTGTTTATTTGGGCTCATTCTTTCTTCCTGATATCAGAATTCCCCTCTTCTGACAGTTTTCGTTGCATCACACAGGTTCTGGTATGTTACATCTGCTTTTCATTTGATTGTAAATATTGTTTAATTTCTTTAATTTCATCTTTGGCTCACTGATAGTTCAGGAGGACGTTATTTTTTACCCATACAGCAATTGATTTTTTGTGATTTCTTTTATCAATATTTTGTAGTTTTGCTGTACTATGGTCAAATAATATGTCTGGTATAATTTCAATTTCTTTATATTTACTTAAGCTTACTCTATGTGCAAACATATGGTCTGTTTGTGAGAATGTCCATTGTGAACCAAAACAGAATATATATTCTAATGCTGTTAGGAATAATACTTTGTAAAGGTTTATGAAATTCATTTTTTCTGTTACTTCTTCGCTAGTATTTTGCCTAACTAATCTATCTCTTTGTGACTAAGGGGTATTAACATTCTTGATTATCATTGTACTATTGTTCATTCGATTTTTCATGTCTGCTAAAGTTAACTTTATATAATTTTGTATTCCTACATTGGCTACAGATATATTTGGAGTTGTTATTTCTTTCTCTTTAAGTTTTCCCTTAACAAGTATATAGTGCCCTTCTTTTTTTATAGACCTTCTTTATATCTTTCAATAAATCTTTGTTTGCATCTGACATAATTTACAATCAGAATAGCTACCTATGCTTTTTGTTTGTTTGTTTCTTTGATTTCACTTGGAATATTGTTTCCCTTCCCTTGACTTTCAGTCCGTGAATTTCTATTTGAGAAAAATTTTTCTTGCATAGAGAATATTGTTAGATTTTGTTTCTTGATGTACTTGGCTAGTCTGCTTCTTTTAAATGGTGAGTTGAGTCACTTAAAGCTGATGGTTATAACTGATACGTATAAACGTATCTTTTCCATGTTATTTTCCTCCTCCAAATTTTCTACTTTTCCACTCTGTTTAATTTGTTTCTCTGTTAGTGGTTCCTTTCTGTTGTCATTGTTGTTCTTGAATTTTTTGTCATTTTTGTCTCTTTTTAGAATGTCTATAAGTACTCTGTAGTGTTCCTTTGATGGCAATGAATTTCTTCAGTTGTTATTCTTCATGGAACTATCTTAACTTGCCATTAAATTTGATATACATAATTGCAGAGTACATCAATCTGTGTTGCAAATTGTTTTCTTTCAAGACCTGCAATACTTCATTCTATTCTCTTTTTGACGTTTTACATTTCAAAATCTGTTGTGATGCTGATACGCTTTCCATTATAGATGATCTGCTTCCCTCTAATAGTTTTAATACTCTGTTCTTTCATTGAATTTCTTGGATCTTGATTATTCTGTGTGTAGGTGTAATTTATTTTGATTATGGCTATTTGAAACATAATATGGCTCACTTACCTGTTGTCAGATTCATACATTATAAATCTTTCTTGCATTGTTCATTCAATGTTTCCATCGTTTTTACATTCTACTCTGTTTTATGTATTTTTAGATGGGCTGAGAAATTATTTCTTAGTTGCTGTTATTTCTTGTTTTACCAGACATAATGTATCTGATCCAATTTCTTCTATAGCCTGACGAATTTCTTTATTTCTTTGATATCATTTCAGAAATTGCAGGTGTGTGACTTCTAAATTCAACTATGTCCATGTCTCCTGGATTTGTTCTGCATGTGCTGGAGATCTTAGATTGCCTTTTTCTCCCTTATTTTGACATTTTTGAACCTCCCAGTTTTTATCTAGACTCAGGAGTGACAGTATTGACCCAAGGAACAAGTCAGAAATTCACCTACTACAGTGTGGGGAGGTGGTTTGGTGTGCTTACCAAATCTGCTTCCTCTGTGGTGATGGGTGGTGATCCATAGATTAGGTAGACACTGATAATAATGGGGCTGGGCTGAAGCTGTTCATGGCTCTCATTATGGATAGAAGGGATTGCGTAGGGACCACCAAGGCACTCATGGCCATAGACATTGGCTTTCTACAGGGCAGCAAAACTCTCAAGATAGTGTGAGGTAAAGGTAGAGCTCACCAGCATTTTGTAGATGTCTGGGATCTTCCTGTCATATGTGATGTTGGGAGAGGCAAGCTGCAGCTCAAAAAAAGTCATATGATGATAGTGGGTTCAAGGTAGGTTTTACCAGGTTACCATAGATGTCTTGTGTTAGTTTGCCTTCCACGATGGTGGGAGAGGCTGGGCTGCAAGTCAGAAAAGTTCTGGGAATAGTAAACAAAAATTTAAAAATGATATAATGCTACTACTCCTTAGGTTATTTAATAATATCAAAAGAGAAGGAATATGCTAAGACTCATTCTCGGAAAAACACATCTTCCTGAAACCAAAACCAGAGACTGACTCAATCAAAATGGTCAAATACATATGAATCTCCCTATTTAAGATAGATGTAAAATCCTCAATATGATTTTCCCAAACAGTGCAGGAAATTATCTAGGGAATTATGCACCATGACCATGTAGGATTCACCCTACAGTTGCAGAAATGCTTTAACATAAGCAAGTCAAAAAATGTAATATAGCATTTCAACAAAATCAAAGAGGCCGCTTCAGGATAATATCAATAGACACAAACAATTTATTAGACAACATCTACTGTATATTCATGATGAAAATCCTACAAATAACTATAACATAATGTCATTATCAGAATCTGATAAAAGTCATCTGTCACAAACCAACTATCGATATGATGTTAAATTGAGAAAAACTAAATGTTATCCATCTAAAATGAGAAACAAGATAAGGAAGCATACTATCACCACTCATGTTCAATATAAGTTGGGAAATATTAGCCAGAGCAGCTGGAGAAGGGAAAGAAATAAATTTAATATGTACAGAAAAGTATTTGTTAATGACATGATTCTTTATATAGAAGATCCCAGATCTTCCAAAACATTCTTGGAACTATTAAATAAATTTAGTAGTGTAGCAGTGTACAGTCAATATTCAAAAATTAATAGCATTTCTGTATACAAATAAAAAAATTACTGAAAGAGAAATGTGGGAAACAAAACCTTTCAAAATAGTGTCATAGTAAAACAGTTAGAAATCCATCTAACCAAAATAGCTCAATGGATTAAACCATTCAATTACGCAGATGCAGGGGCCAGGGACTCAGTGAGACTGGTTGTGATGGTATGTGCCTGTAATCCCAGTGCTTACGAGCCTGAAAACCGGAGGATCAGTATGAGTCTGACCTGTGTTGTGAGACCCTGTAGACCTTGTACTAAAACATAAAAAAAGAAAAGAAGAATAAAGAAATTTGTCTAACAAAGGCAGGGAAAGAATTATATTCTGAAAATTATAGTACTCTGAAAAGGAAGATTGAAGAAGCCATCAGAAAGTGGAGGAATACCACTGAGAAACCCAATTTTCTTTGTCTCTGTCTTTCTCTGCCTCTTTGTCTCTGGCTCTGTTTCTCTGTGTCTCTGTCTCTCTGTCTCTGTCTGTGTCTCTCTCTGTCTCTTTCTCTCATTCTCCCTCTCTCTGACAGAAGCTTTCTTTCCCCAGTAAATATACTCTGCTCTTAATCTTCATTGTGCCTAAATTTCATTCTTCCATTTTAAAGAATATGAACTCTTACCTGACATGTAGCAGGTTGGATGATTCTTTGCTTTGTATCATTTGGAGCTGTGTCACTAAGACCATTGGATGGAGGTAAGATTTGGCTTTTGTTTCATACATTCTGGATTGGAACTCATTTTGCTAACAATTTTTTCTGCTTCCATTATTTTATGCCTTTGTTCATTTCTAACAATTGCTTATGCTTTGCCTCATATAGTTTTGTTAAAATTATGAAACATTTAAGGTGAAATATGTGAAGGTTACAAGATTGTGATACTTCCTTAAATGGAATATTTTTATTCCTGTTTCATATGTTGCCTATGAAGTAATTAACGAATTTACTGGTATTTCTTGCTTATCATTATACAGAAAATGCCAATAGAAACAGTAATGTTAGCTCACCCCCAAGTGGACTTTAATATAAATTTATGTGAAATGAATATTTTATTTTATATTATTATTATAATTGCTATTATTTAATTTTAAAGTATAGATTAACAATGGTTAATACAGTTTGTATTATCACCAAAGTATTTTAAGTAAAATATAACTCATACCTAGAAAATACCCATGCCAATATAGTAAAGCTCATGAATCCTTCTACCAGCTAAAACAAGATTCCATTCTCAGATTCTCCATTTGCTTTTCCAGATTGAGAATGTCAACTCATGAGCAAATTTTCTCCATAACTCAGTGTGAGCATAAGAAGAGAAGGCTGCCTTTATGTGGCCATATGTTTATTCTTTTCTTGCCACTTTCTAATTTCCTTTTTGTAGGCATATGAGCATGGAAAAAATTCTAAACTGTTCTAAACTTTGCCTCCTATGTAACAATTAACTTAAGCCCACAGGGGGAAAAAAACTGTTTGCTAACAGCAAAGAGAAGGAAATACTTTAAGATTAGGGACATATACTCTGTTTTTTCATGAGATAAGTTACTGTAATTATCTATCTCTGTTCAGGACAATGCACATAAAATCCCTGTCTTAGCTTAGTGTTCTGGCCAAGTCTCCCTAGTGAAGCTGAAAGTGATTCACAGTGGGAGGAACCAATGTCTGGGTGAAATGCAAGGAGCTATTTCCACAGCACCACATTTATGGGGCCAAAACACTGTTTCCCTAAGGGAAGATCTCTAAACTTTTCCTCTTACCCTTCTAAGTCTAGGTATCATCTCTGTGTATAGAAAAAAACACTTCGAAAATAAATTATGGACTTTCACACCTTTTTTCTAAGGTATTTGGTACAGGATTTCACTATGCAGATCAGACTTACAGTGATCCTCCTGTTTTCAGTCTCCTCAGGGGATTACAGGGGCGCCAGGATGGGGCACATGAGGTGTGTGATGATGGGATTCAAGCCACGGTCGCTGTGCTTGCCTAAGGAGACGTTTGGTCTGATATGCTGTCTTGCTGGCCCGACTTTGAAACCTTTACTGTAAGTGTGTAAAGCATGAGGCAATGATTTTGCTCAGGCTTTTGCTTACCCCTTATACAGCTTTCAAAAACAGTGGCTATCCTGCCATCTAGCTGCTTAGAGCAGCTACCGCTCATAAAGCAGAGAATAGACTTTTTCCAGCATCTTTTTGTTTATTCTTAAATTAATGGCCAATGGAATTTTGACCAAGTAGATAGCCGGTTTCCGTACTGGGGAGCCATCTGTGGTTGTGCGGAAAAATATAAACTGAGAATAACTGGGGTGGTATGACAAGGGCTGGTCTGTGGAAGATACCTAAATATTCTTCAATAGAAACTGGCTCCCAACTACGTAAAAATCTCCACTTATCTTCATACTTATCTCTCCCTACATGTGAACTAGAAATTCTCCCAAGCTTTTTCTCATTGGTATTTTTTTTAATCTTTTTTAGGACAGGGTCTCACTATGCAGATCAAACTCGCCTTGGGCTCAGTTTTGTAGTGCAGGATGGTCTCGAACTCGCACTGATCCTGCTGCCTCCGCCTCCCAAGTGCTGGGATTACAGGCATGCACCACCACGCCTGGCTTCTAAGGTTTTGAGTTGACTTCAGAGCCACTCTGTCCTTAGACTACCCTTCCCCTCAGAAATCATCATGGCTCCTCTTGCAACAATTTTTTTTGCTTTCCACAGCAGCTATCAAGGGTAATGCTTTACATTTTTGTCTTAAGTATGCTAAGTAAATGCAAGAAAGGGAACATTTTTAGTCTTTTCTTTCATATACAGAAAGAATACCAATAAACTTGCCTTTACTCATATGTAAAATATGATTGCTAGATAATAAGTATAACTTTTTCAAATTTTGGTATGTGCCCACTTTCAAAGAACAATTTAAATAATTGTACTACCGATCTCTTCTAGTCTTTTGAAAGAAGCATTTAATGCTTGTTTTTTTAATTTTATTCTTATTTTATTTCCTTTTTAATTTCTTATAAATTTATTTGTCATTTTTTATTTTTTAATCAGTTTTGCACTCTTACATATGGTAATTCAAACAACTAATTTGAAGATAGCACCATGCAATACAGCAAACATTGGTGAATTCCAATTAGGTTTGTTTAATGAAATTTTATATTTTTCTAAAGATTTTTATTTTGACTATTTGTATTCTTTTGAAAAATGAAAAGTAATAATTTATTACATATGTCACATATTCTTCAATAGTTCATCAAAAACTAATGTCTCATTCTGTAAGTTTTTCTGTCACAGTTGAAACCAGTTATAATTTGTGCTGATAAATTCCCTACATGAGTAAGTTCACAAGCTCTGTGGGAAGATAAAATTGTACAGCAGTGTGAAGGTAGATGGGCTAGCTGAATTTTGTCTGCTCCTCTCTCGAAAGGACATTCAACTTCCCTAGAGCAGAATCTATTCCAGGGATGCTGTGAAGGTATAGAAATTAAAAAGAATGCCTGAATTGTTTTCTTTTTCAGTTCATACATGTGAAGTTCAATGTCAAAGTCTCTTACTCACTTAGAGTACCTTCTTCATTTCTTCTTCTTCTTCTTCTTCTTCTTCTTCTTCTTCTTCTTCTTCTTCTTCTTCTTCTTCTTCCTCTTCTTCTCTTCTTCTCTTCCTCTTTCTCCTCCTCCAACTTCTCCTTCTTTTTTTCCTTTTCTTTATTTTTTGTTCCTCTTCCTTTATTTTATAATACCTAATCCCAGCACTTGGGAGGCTGAGGCAGGAGGATTGGTGCGAGTTCGAGACCAGCCTGGGCTACAAAAGTGAGCTTAAGGCCAGCCTGAACTGCATAGTGAGACCCTGTCTCAAAAAGCAAAAAAAAAAAAAAAAAAAAAAAATATAATACCAGGGATCAAACTCAGGACCTTGTGTTTGCCAGGCAGGCATTTATGCCACTGAGTTATATACGTAGCTGGAATGTATTCACATACTATAGGAAATGCTGGACATCTATATACTGAAAAAAGTCATTTGATATTTTGTTCACATGGACTGCTTACCTTCTAGAGGAAAAACAAAGTGCAAATAGAACCATTAATTATGATGTTCCTTTACATTAGTATCATTGCAAAAAAGAGTGAAAATTGTCAGTATTGCTTTATATTCAAACTTCTTTACATTATGATATAATTCTTATTTATGCACGAGGTATTTTTGTAATGTATATGAGATTTCCCAAACACATATGTGTCTCTCTGTCAGTGATTAAAAGCACACTACACTAAAGATATGAAGATTTTTAGATGACACTGAAAAATACACTGAGGTCTTTGGCAAATTTATTGAGACCAATAAGCCAGACTAGAGAGATGTGTTATTAATCTTAAATTAAGCCTGAGTTCTTATGAGAGAAACAGCATTACACACTGTTACTACATTTGGATCTAAATATGCCAGAGATAATTTTAGACAGCCAGAAGATTAACATCCAGAAGAACAATCATTTCCCACTGGATCTCAAGTATCCCATATCCAAGACCACTGTTAGTCTAATAGCCAGGCAGGAGATAGGAACAGGAGACATTTTCAAGTCTGTTACGATAAAGATCTAAGAATCACAAAAACCAGGCCTTCTAGGTCTTTTAAATTGCCACCTGTTTATCAGGAGAAAGAAGTAAATACTTCTGCCTTATTATATCATTCATGAGAGGCACTGTTTAAACATATGTCCATAAGTCTTGATTCAGTAGATGGACAAATTTAGTATTAGTATTTTATAATAGTATAAATATTTATATTTAGTATTAGTATTTTATAATCAAGAGTGAGGAAGTCAAGGGGAAAAGGGAAGGATTTGAAAAGCAAAGAAACAAAA
>PVJA010049959.1:0-13524 GCA_004027025.1 Myocastor coypus | reverse complement strand
CTCTGCTCCTACAGCACTCTTGGTGATAATTCCCATGGCTTCTCTCTTAGGCTGGCTTTGCTCCCTCTTAGCACGATCCACATTCTTGGCTTTTCCAAACTTCTGGGGTTTCCACTGAATTGGCTTCTCACTCTCTGCTTCACACACTGCCCTCTCAGGAGCACACTGCCTGGCCTCCCAGGCCTTCTTCTGAAATCGATGTGGAAGCCTTCTTAAACTAACAGCTCTTGCATTCTTAATGCACCTAAAACCAATGCCACGTGGATGATGCCAGGGTCTGCTGCCAGCTGGAGCAGTAGCCAGGCTACCTTCTCTCTTGCTTGTAGGGGTGGAGTGCCTGGATTGATGAACACTCTGACCTTGATTCCTAGGAACAAATTCTCCATGCCAGCGCCATTTTGGAACCTGGTTTGGCTGCTGCCGCCATTCTGGTACTTGGGTCTCTGTGGCTTTCTTCTCAAGGCAAAGCCTCTCTCCTTTGCAATTCTGGGGCTGCAAAGTACAGACAGCTGCCCCCTCTTGTGATGCCCTCAGGACATCTTTTCGATTCGCTGGTTCCTTCCCAGCAATGGAGATCCTCTCAGCTCCATCTTTGCAGTCCACAGTTCTCCTGGTGTTTCCTTTCTGGCCAAACTCACATTTTAAATCATCCTGCTTGGCTCTTTTCTCTTGATTTTCAACATAAATCTGGCTAAAAGCTGCCAATAACAACCACGCCACCGTCCCAATAGTTTGCTGCTTTGAAATGTCTCTTGAAAGATTAATCAGTCCGCCATGCTTAATCTCAGTCTTAGGCAAAGTCTCTGGGCAGGAGCAAAATTCCAAAAGACTTTCAGCCAATCCATAGCACAAATCATCTGGAGTCCAATGACCAATGCTGTCCTTTTTTCCAGCAGAAACCTCCTCAGCCTGATCTTTACAGGCAGGCCTTCTGTCAGTCTCCTGGTCTAAGCTCTGACCAAAATCGCCCAAGCTGAACAGCCGAAGCCGTTCTACTGCTTTGCTTTTAGTCGACATCTCGGAACCTTTCCTATCTCTTCCCGTAAGCCATTTCCAAAAGCTTATAATCCACATTGTCAGGTATAGTCACAGCAACGACCCCACTTCTCTGGTACCAAGTTCTGTCTTAGTTATTTTTTGCTCGTTGCTGGGACAAATACCCGACACTCAAAATAAAGGAAGGAAAGGTTTATTTAGCTCACAGTTCGTAGAGGTTTCAGTCCATATTCGGCTAGCCCAAGGCTGAGTGGAGCAAGGTGGAGAGCATCTAGTTCATGGAGGCAGAACAGCAGCAAAATGGCAGCAGAGGCAGCCAGTCAATCAGGGCAGCAGAGCAGCAGCAACAGCTCGAGCTCCAGTCTGTCTCTCTGTCTCTCTTTATATTACATTCAGGCTCTCTGCCTTAGCTCCCGCCCTAAGCTACACCCATAATCCCAGAAGTACTTCCACCCATAATCTCATCAGTACCTAAACCTATAATCCCAGGGATCATGGATCAAGTCTGAAACTCTACAAGTCCCCGCCCAATGACTCCATGAGGCTTGGGGGGACAACTAGACATAAACCATAACAGATAGATAGATAGATAGATAGATAGATAGATAGAATTAAGATAGCTGTAGTACTAATTTCTATTGGTTTATTGAAGGGAACAGTTAATACTTAAATGTTTAAGTCAGTTTTGCCTGACCATATCTGGTAATCTGAACAACTAATTTGAACATAACAATATGCAATATAACAACCATTATTGATTTCCTACCATCTTGTTTTGAAATTCTGCATCATTTCAGTGTCTTTCACATTTTTAAATTTTCTTTAGAAAAACAAACAAACAAAAAGGCTAAAAATAGTTTGGTTGAAAACAGTCAAAAACCATAAAAATCAGTAAATAGTACTAGAGAGCAGTGACTGACAATGAATCTATGCTGTGTAAAACATGCATTTGCCATGTGTAAGAAAGATTTGGGAACAGAGATATATAATTAAGAGATAATTTGAGATAATATTGAATTAAATAAGATACAAAATGGTAATGAGTGCCAATGGAAGATGTAATTAAGACAGAAAGTCAATTCAGGAAATTATGCTTCTCTCCAATTGACTGAAGTCCAAGAATTGCTAACTAACTTACAAGGAAAAAAATAAAGAAACATAAAGTGACAGAGAAATCTCCAATGGGCAGCCTTATAAAAGTATAAGTGATAACATTAATGAAATTAGTAATGATAATAACCTGGCTTTCTGGGTCTGGTTTTTGCCCAGCATCCTACACTTTTCTACTAGGTCCTCTGTCAAAATAGAAGAGGTCTTCAGTCATCACTGATAATTGGGAGTAAAAGAGATCTGTCTGCAGACTGGAGATCAAGGACTTCCCTGGAGCCCATCATGGCTTCCTGCCCCATGTCCATATCAGGAGGCTGAGTGATGCAAGACTCATGGGTCAGTGCTGGAAATTCCATGAGCTGGAGAGTCTGTGCCCCAGGCTAAAAGGCTGATGCTGGCATCGAGAGAAACCACGCTAAAAACCAGAGTTCAGCCAAGAGAAGGTGAAGAAAAAGCTTCTGGCCACGTATATACCAAGGACTCGAGATGATGCTCAAGGTCAGGGTGAAACCAGAGCTCCTCCCTTGCTGAAGAGTGGATCTCAGAGGCAAAGAACAGCCAATACCTTGCCTAGGTATATTGACGGACAATCCTCCTCACTGTCCTCCTTTTTCTACATTCCCTAGAACCATACTCACTCAGTTCAGATGGGCATTCCCACTCAAGTTGATCATGAAGGACCCCATGGCTCCATCGTCATGGGTTGCTGGCATGGGGCACAATGCAGGGGATGGACCAGGCAGATTTTTATGTGTGCAGTGAGGCACAGAGCAACCCTGGTATCATGACCTTGAAATCAGAGCCCTTGTTACAACATCATCATCAACTACGGACAACGTAGAGAAAAATATGACCTCACATTTTATCATAAGCCCTGAGAATTGTGCCATGTGCTGCCAGCCAAGAGCCCTTCAGGTGTAATTCCAGTGTTGAAAGTAGGTTTCACATAGTATTGGAAACATTGAAAATGCATATATGCTCTCCTATGCGCTTAGGCTCACCATGGACACTACCATAGGCTTTGACAGTGGAGATGGCCACACAGGCCCAATTTATAAGGACCAGACCCTTCTCATACCATCCTATATGTGGACTAACCTGCCTCAGTCTGACACAGCAGCTCCGTCAGCACAGCTTAGCGTAGCAGGAGCTTGGGTATAACCTTAGAAGTTATTTTCCTTCATCCTGGATTTTGAGCAAAGGATGGCACCACCAACTCTTTCTCCTCCCTGTAAAATAGCCACCAGCTTCCTAATAACCAGAGAATCAACTTGGCCAATGAGTATTTCAGTTCCAACATCGGCAAGTGCCCTTGCAGTAATCATTTCCTGGATATGCAGAAAGGCATATGCATCTATGAGAACACCTGCAACTCCAGTATGAAGTGTAATGTGGACACTTTCAAGGACCTGTGCTCAAGCATGACGCTGTCCAGTAGTCCCACCATCTACCCAGGCATCTGCAATAGAGTGCAGAAAGAGAGCACTGCCTCAATTCCCAGGACCATGAATGTCATAGCTTTTGCTTCTCCTAGGTGCAAGCGCTCAGCTTGGGTCTGTGCTTCTTCTTGGCCTTGCTCCCTAGTTTCTAGAGGATGTAATAAGGAAACAGGAGGAAGAAGAGATAAAGGAGGATAAGGAAGAGAAGGAGGAAGAGACATCTCTCAGCTGCCTGCTCCAGATGCTTCTAGATGGGTTGAGCAGCCATGTGTCTGCTGCATGAATTGACTCAGAAGTATGGGTTTGCAGTGCTGGCCAAACAGCTCAACGAATTAAAGCACCTCCAAGCAGGAGCAGGGGCCAGGGGTTCAATCATGGGACTGCCATGCTGGCTCTGCCCCCAAGGCACTTGGAGACAGCGATTGAGACTGGGCATGGTGGCACATGCCTGTAATCCCAGCTCTCAGGTGGCTGTAAACAGGTGGATCACTACGAGTCTGATCAAGTAGTAAGATCTGGAACACCCTGTAGATCCTTTCCTAAAATACAAATAAACAAACAAACAAATATAGGTTTGCTCATCAGCTTGATGGACAAAGGCCTTTTCTATCACTTGAAATTCCGTGTTTTAGCTCTGTATTTCCCTTAATAATCCCTTGTTTAGGAGTTTGTTAGGAGTGCAGCATGTAGCACATGATAGTCTAAGTTCCTGTGTTTGTATTCATTACTCGTGGTGATGCTCCTGCTTCAGCTTCCTGCCTGCTGGGATTACAGACAGTGCCACTTTGCCCAGTTTTCCTTTTTTATTATTAGAAAGAAATGGCTTTTTAATTAAGAAATTACTTTCTGTGAAGGTTTACAGTGCTGAGCTATATCCTCAGTCCACATTCTTCTCTTTTAATGCAGTTTCGCATACATAGGAGTAAATGATACTTGAAATACCTACAATGTTGATTGAAGTGCTAAGCACTAGTATCCATGATACTTAATAGCAGGTGCTATCGGTGTTGCTATGGCATTACAAGTGCTAAAGCAACCTCGTCACTAGCAAATGATCTACAGGAAAATAACCTATCGCTTGCACATAGCACAGTTTTTTTCTTTTGATTTGGCTAGCTCAGATTCTGCTCAGAGACTGACTTCGTTGAAAATAAAAGGAGGGCTGAGGAGATGGTTTGAATGTCTAAGAGCCTGCCTGGTGGGCACAAGGACCTAGGTTCAATCCCTGGTGGTGCTGGCCCCACCCCCAGGCATGCCAAGCTGGCCACAGAAACTGGGCACATTAAAAAATGGCACACACCTGTAATCCTAGCGCTGAGACAGGAGGTTCACTACAAATGTGAGTTATGTAATGAGGCCCTGTGCCAAATAAATAAAAAATAAAATAAAATAAATGATTTTTTAAAATAAAAGAAGGAAGGCATTGTTTTCAAAAACAGCGTGATTCAGAGTGATTTGTAAATACACCTATATAGACATGCAAAAATGCACTATACTCATTTTTCCTATATAAAGATGAATATGTTGAAAATATATCTACATAAGACTAGTGATAATTAGGACAAAGTTTGATGGTCACATAGAAGCTTTTCTCATTTTTAAATACAATAATTACAGGATTACTGCTTATAAAATACAATATGCCCTATAATACATGTTCAGCACTTAGTAATACTATAATTATTCAATGGCTAGAAATGGTACACAAGAGCAGGATACAAATTGAGCTATCCATATTGTAAAATGACTAAGCACAAAACTTTGAGATTCTATAAAAGTATTTTTTCACTGAAAAGAATGTGTTTTATTTGGCATTATGAGAGCTTACCATTTTGTTTGTATGTGTGTATATTTGTGAACACATTCACTGATGTTGTCAAATGTTACAAGGCCAAAATAAAGGATAATTAGAATTTGATATCCTTTCATTTTAATTAGAGAAAGATAACAAAAAACAGAGTGAAAATCTATCATCTAACACAGATATTAATGTCTAGAAGAAGAACAAAATTAGTTCTAGAGTATAGAATTCAATTTCAGCAGAAGCCATTTACAAACTGCAAAGTAACACCAACTCCATTAGAGGCCAAGTGTAAATAAATGATCAAGCTTAGCAGAAGCACTTAAAGAGCCTGAAGTCAAAAGTGCTTGAAAGTGAACAGATTATTAAGGTTAACTGTCCTGAGATAAGGAGGTGAGGAGCCTTGACAGAAACAAGATAGTTATCACTGCTTTAAGGTAAAAATCATTACTGTGGAGGGAGAATTTAATTTGTCCCTAAATAAAAGAGGATTGATTTTCCTTTTCATTTCATAGGTTTTATTTTCCTATTGAAATTCGAAGCTAGAGGCAGAGGGTGGCAAAAAGTGCAAGTCTGAGGCCTTGAAAAATTCCTAAGTATGCATTCGTTGTTGAGGCCATAGAGGTTTGAAGATACAAGTCCCCAAACAATCTGCAACCTGCACAACTCTAATTTACAATGGCATTATATTTGCAGCATAAGAAGGTTTCATGAAAGGAAGAAAATTAGAAGTGTGATAAGCCCGGCGAATTGAGAACGTTTCCACACAGCTTTGCTTTCTCCTATTTATTTTACGAATGTAAGTAATTATTGGTAAGAGTGAAACGATGCTAAGATCAGCAGTTGTGTTTTATAAAATCTGTCTCTGAAAAAAACTAGATGGTTTTGAAGGTGAGATTCAGAATTCAAAAAACCGCTTTCCTAATTAAGTAGGAACAGTTCTCAGGTGCCTTTGGAGGACTCTAATCTTCAAAGCATAATGAAATTGGATTGACAGAAAAAATGCATGCACAGAAAAACATAAATACAGTACAAAACTTCTGAGCTAGCAGATCTACCATCTCAATAGTTTGTTTTTCTCCCTATCTTTGAACAGTAACTGTTATAGAAGTTTCAACTACAGTTTTACTTATTCGAATTTAGAACAAAATATTCTGTGTTTTGTAGCGATACAAGCCTAATTAGCATCTCAAGCAGCGGAGCGCAATAAACAAAGCTGAGGGCCAGCATAGTCTGTTGCATAGGAATCCCGGAAACCTGGGATTCCATGAGGCAGATAACAGCTTCACCTGCTGGTTGCTTTCTCCGTTGTCTCCTCCACTGCTTGGAATGTTAAAAATTGACATCTGTGTGAACCTAGTGATGAGGAAAAGGTGGAAGTCGATAGAGAACGTGGTGATGCATGAGATCACATTCACTAGCCCAAAATAAAGCTGAGTTGCTTCTGGGGTTCTGTGCTCACTGGGGGATGGACCTCAGTGAGTCCTCTGAAGCCACCTTCAGTGGGTCTTCTCGTTGTTTCTTTTGGTTCCAACTTATACAACAGTGTTTCATTAGTCATTGAGGTATACTATTAGCTAGATTTTATTAGGAATTAAAATATAAATAGAAATTAAAATGTTTTCTGTTTCCATAAATTTAGTTTTAAAACATGTAAAAATAGAGAATGACTTTTTATAGAATAAATATCATAATAATCTGTTTCTGAATAATCCTTTAAAATAGGCACACAGTTAATAAATTCTTTTCTTTCCTTTTTTCTTTCTTGTATTTTAGGGAAGGGGATTATACACATGTGCCACCACACCTGGTCTCAATTGCTGTCTCAGTATGCCCCAGGGGTGAGGCCAGCTTGGCAAGTTCGGAGATTGAATCCCGGATCCATGCACCTGCTTCCAGAAACTTTAATCTGCTGAGCTATTTGACATGCCCATAAATTCTTTTCATGTGTTTGCTACTACCATCAATTTCAAAAAATTGAACAATATCAAATAAACCCAGCTCAAGAAGTCAGTGGTTAAATAAACTTCAGCTGTATACAGCTTAAATATGGTAAAGTAAAATAATTTTTTTATCTTTTTAAGTTGAATTATCAGTAGGACATTATGTTATATCACTGAGGTTATTGAAATGTATTTTGTATCCATTTCAGAGAGTGTCATGATTCGGTAGACCACTGTTACAGTGATGTTTTTCAGCTCACCACAAACATTATGCAATATCTATGCATAAATTCCCAAATCAGAGGGTTTGGGCTCCACTCTCCATTTGAACTTTCTAGAAGGCACCTCAATCCAAAGGCACAGCTGAACCCCAAACCTCAGGCAAGAGTTCCTGCATAACCTTTACTCGCTCAGATGCCGGGATAGAGGTAGGATATTGGAATGCATTTTCTTGCACTTTTACAGTTAATTGATTGCAGTTGACCGTATATATTTCTGCATATTTCCACAGTAGGAGCTTTTAAATCAGCACCAAATGCTGTTTTGCTCTTCTGCTCTGGCTTTGCTTCTATCTTGTTGTAGTCCTGAAGAATACACTCTCTGAAAACCCAGTTCTGTGGCTATGAATTTAACCTAATTGTGTAGACTCATTATTATCATTATTATTATTATTATTATTATTATTATTATTACTGTCTCTTTTGAGACAGGGTCTCACTATGAAACTCAGGCTGGCCTTGAGCTCGAACTCACAATGATCCTCCAACTTCAGCCTCCCAAGTTTTGGGATTACAGGCAGTGCCACCTTGCCTATTTTTCCTTTTTATTATTATAAAAATGTATTTTGAATAAAGAAATTAATTTCTGTGCAGAATTTTTAAGTTATACATCTAACAAACTCCCTCTCTCTCTCTCTCTCTCTCTCTCTCTCTCTCTCTCTCTCTCTCTCTTCCAGTGGGACCACGGATGGAACTCAGAAACTTGTGCTTGCCAGGCAGAGGCTTACACTACTAAGCTATGTCCTCAGCTCAAATTATTCGCTTTTATTGTAGTTTCACTTACATAGGAATAAAGAGTTTGTGTTGTTATTTTAACATACTATTGACAAAAAAATACCTTCTCTCCATATTTGTGTTGAGCTGTCACTTCCGATACCGTAGAATTTTCCTGATAGTCAGTTTTATCAGTATCAGAACAGCTGCCATCCTCACTTTATAATTGCTTTCAGTCATCTCCAAATATCTCCCTTTGCATACTATTGCAGGTATCTATGTGTCTTCCACCTCGTTCCAGAATTTGAAACAGTAAATATATTTTTAGTCATTTAATTCACCATTATCTAACTGTAGTAACCAATTCTGATTTTTCTAAAAAATAATTTATTTCATTTATAGGTCAAATTTTATATGTCAACACATTATCCCATGTCTTGTTACTATTCTCTACTGAATTTTTGAGTTTTTTTTTTTTTTCCTTCCTATGCACTTCGATAAACAATTCATCCATCTGGACTTGACTTTCTATGTCTCTAGGTTACTGTGATAGCCAGCCTCAAGTCAGATCTATTGATTTCTTGCTGTTGATAGGCAGTCTCATTCCAAACTCTATCAGGATTGTTCTGAGTAAAAAGTAGAAGATGGAAAAGGAATGAGATGTGATTTCCAAAGTTAGGTCATCGTGCTTTCCCATCCTCCACTTCTCTACTTCTAGCTGTCTTTTTCTAAAACCATCTCCTTCACAGGAAAGCTGTACTATAGGGAAAGGTCATGAGACATCTTTTTTTTTTTTTTTGTGGGACCAGGGTTCGAACTCACGACCTTGCACTCACCCAGCAGGCACTTGTGCCTTGGAGCTATCTCCCCAGCCCCTAAGACATCTTACAAAGGCCCTGCCAGAACCCAGTCAGTAAAAGTCCTCAGCAAGTCTTCAGAAACAATAGCTTAACTATAACTTCCTGAAAGATCCCAAGCAACAACCACGGAACTGAGCAACCGCAGGGACAATGCAAGAGTCCCCAAATTCCTATAGTTTGTTATTTTAAGCTGCAAGCTTCCAGAGAGTTTGTTATACCTAGAGAGACAAGTAAGACAGTTGCTAAACTCTACTGGGAATCAGAAAAGAAGACAACTGTGAAGATTGGTGTTGAAACTTTTTGTCTGATATTTTAGGTTTGAATAATGATACTGAATTTTCTTAAACCATTTCCCAATATTTGTTGTATATTGTTCTAAATTTTGGCATTGCCATAAAGTTTCTCCATTTTGTCTCTTTCCTTTAAGAAAATGATAGTCGAATAAATATGTATCAATTTTAATCTTTTAAAGTGTTTGCTATTAAGAACAAATGATGCATTGTATAACATATGCTGTATATATTTATATAACTAACAACATTTTGACTTTCTCAGTTTCTCACAGTCAACATTCAACTCTGCCCACATAGTCTCCATAGACTCCCTTAACTTTAATTCCTCATGAAGTTAAAACTGGTTAAGTAAGTCCCTTTAATGTCAAGCTTCTAGGAGTAGTATATAATTGACTTTCACTAATTCTTCTTTTCATTTTATTATTCATTAGTGACAATTTTGCTTTTATTAATGTATTACTAATTTTTATTATCCCAATACCTATTAATCTATTAAAATTGATAAAAGTGTATCCTCTGTAGTTTCTATACTGTGTGATCTTCACCACTAATGCTTACTGTTACAGTAGAATCTCAGTGAACTGGAAAGGTATTTACATTGGTAAGTAGAGATGCTTTTTGATGTTTATTGTTGTTATGTCCCCGTGAACACAGCCTAACTTGAGAATGTCACATTGAAAATGTATTAAATCCTCATAAACCACTGACTTCCAGAGTTCAGCCTGAATTGACTTCAGTATACTCAGAATACTTCTACTAGCAAAGCCTATTTTTCATGAAGTGTGTACATGTCATAGAATGTAGTAAAAGCTTACAGCTGGCAGCAGAGTGCTGTAGAGCATGGTTCATTCAGCTTGTTGCTTACATGTCACACTGGTTGCTGCTATTCACATCTTTTGCATTTTGAGAGTATTGCACCATATATTTTTAGCTCTAGAAAAGACCAAAGTGCAAGATACACAATGTGGTTTCTATCCACTATCTTTCACGTTTTCACCATTGTAAAATCTACGGATCATAAAAAACACTCATTGTAAGTCAGGAACTGTATGTATATACATTGATACTAGTTTTGGAGAAACAGCCTTTGCAAAATTTTAGGGAGCTAAGAATAATTTTATTGTGGGGAAGTCACTCAATAAAATTACATTTAAAAAGTTAATGTGAATCTCAAGTGTCTATGCTATAGAGTAATAATATCACTAAGCTACTCTTCTGGAGGGTTAACAACTTAAGTTTGCAAAAGGAAACTTAAGGGCTACAAAGATAGCAAATTTTTTGGCCCAAGCCCTACTAGGTGAGTGAGAATTCAGAACATACGAGAACTCATACTGTAACATCCTATAACTCAGTGGAATTCCAGATTTTCTGTTCAAGTATATTATGGAGCCACAAAGGAAAGAGATTGACAATGTATAGTGTGCCTAAGGAGAGTCACCTGGAGAGAAAATATTCTCTCAGGCTTTCTCAGAGAGCAAATTGGTAAAGCTATGGCCATGATGCTTCCAGATGACTGTCACTGACAAATGTTCTACAAAATAATGTACATGGTTTCAAGGTAAATCCTGAGGGGATTTGACTGATTTTGTGAGATACAAAAGCTACATTTTTCATTATACAGGTCTTGCTTCAGCTTGGTCTTAACCAACCAGCAGAAAAGTATAGCCACAAGGCATAAGAAGTCAAGCGAGATTATTATGCTGAGCTTTAAAAGGGTCAAGTCAACAGCTTCTGATATTGCCAGTTCTGCTGATAACCCACTACTACTATTGACTATTGGACTACCTAACTACTTTCTCTTAGTTCAATACGAAGAAATATTTGTACTAACAGTGTTTAGAAAATTATCATGTCTGCATCTTGTACTCTGAACAAGTACTATGAAAACAACAATATGCATTATATTAATTATTGTGGCTGTCTACTAACATGTTTTGGAATTGTTTCATTGTTATTTCTTTCTTATGAAACTTAATTTAAAAAATTACATGCAGGCTATTTAATAGAGCGGCTCGCAAAATATGTGATGCAATAGTGTCTTTGCCTGTCTCCCTTCAGCAGACTTAATACTCCGACTTTCCTCAACCTTTTACATAAACCACAGCATATGAAGTCAGAAAACCTAAGTGGAATAGCTTCCCACACAACTCTTCAATAGTATTTTCAAATACAATTCTTTAAAATTGTCTACTCACTTAAAGAGCATTGCATTATACGCATATTGTCTACAATGGTAGTATCAGTATTTTCTTGTTAAAAACAGAACACACACACACACACACACACACACATATATATATATGTATGTATATATAATATGACTGAAAATCAATCAATATTGAAATTCTCAAAGATTATTACTGTAATTGTGAGTTGTTGTAAATCCCATTTAAAATAGTCACCTTCATTTCAAACACATTTATGCTGTCATCTTTGTCCCCTTTCCAAGGCAGTTGGGGAAATCCTCTTCCATGATTATCATCACTTGAGAGGTTGTGGGTATCTCAATGGCTTGAATCAATCCAACACATTACCTTTCCTGATTGGTTGACTTTGAGAAACAGAAACAGCCAGAATTTGCAGGGTGTAAAATCCAGTAAATAATGTGGATGAGGTCACATCCTGTTTTTACAAAGCCCATCTTTCCATTTAATGGCAATAACATTCACAGTATTTTGGACCATACCTCCTGGCAGATCATCAGGAAAGAGGAGTTCCCCAAGGACTTCAGGAAGTGCCAAGATGACAGGGTAGTGTATGTGAGGTGAGGAGAATTATTTTGAGAGCATTTAATGGGAGCATGTATTTTACTGTCATTCTTTTTATTATTTATTTATTTATTTATTTATTTATTTATTTATTTATTGCAGAACAAGGGATTAATGTAAAGCCCTTGCGCTTGCCAGGCAAGCGCTTATTCTACTGAGCTATCTCCCTAGCCCCAGAGGTTTTAGAATTATTATTGTTATAATTTTTGCTATAATACTTTTTTTTTGTCTTTTTGAGGCAGGGTCTCGCTATGCAGCTGAGGCTGGCCTTGAGCTCACTTTTGTAGCCCAGGCTGGTCTTGAACTCACACCAATCCTCCTGCCTCAGCCTCCCAAGTGCTGGGATTACAGACATGAGCCACCACGCCCGGCCTATAATACTTTTTAATGTAAGCATTCACTGGTTTTCCATCTGTGTGTGTATGCATGTGTGTATGTCACTTCTGTTTTTGTAGTAATGCTACAAATTCCAAGCCTTTGATGCATGCTGCCATTAAAATTTTTATAATTTTCCGTGGCATATTTCATAGTAGAAGTAAATAAATCCAACCAATAACAATGTTCAATGTGGCACTTCATGTTGCTTTCTTTTTCTCAATATTTTAAATACAAATAGTATGGCTGGTGAGATAGCTCAGCTGGTTAAGCACCGTTTTGCCAAGCTCAAGGATCAGTGTTCCATACCTGGTCCCACATACTCTGCTGGCCCCACCTGTGGGAAGCACTGTGTCAGCAGCTAACTCCTGGTACAGTGGCACATGCCTGTAACTCCAGTGCCAGGGAGGCTGAAAACAGGAGGATCACCACACACCCAAGCCACTTAGTGAGACATTGTACCAAATACAAAAATGAAAAAGAAAGAAAGAAAGAAAGAAAGAAAGAAAGAAAGAAAGAAAGAAAGAAAGAAAGAAAGAAAGAACAAATGGTCATCAACTTGTGATTATTTGGCTTAACAGTTTTTAAAATTTCATAAAGTTATGACAATACAACCATACAATTATATGGCATCTCACCTTTAGCCTAGTACTAAATAAATTACACAATATAGTCAATGTTATATTATAAAATATGTGAGATGACTTTCCCATATGTAGGCTAGTATAAGTACATTAGAAATGTTTAAGGTAAGTTAAGCTCAGCTATGATGATCAGGAATATAGGAATGTTTAATGGATTTTTAGCTTAAAATATTCTTATGCTTTGGGGGTTTCTTTTCTCATACTCTTGCTTTTAATTCCTGAATTTAAGAAATAGGATGCAGAAAGAATATGAAAACAAACAAAAAACCACCAAAATTTAATAGATGACTTTTTTTTTTTTTT
>PVJA010049958.1:0-13503 GCA_004027025.1 Myocastor coypus | reverse complement strand
GCATTCCTTTTTGCACAGTACCCATTCCCTTGATGTCTACAATGTCACCCTTTTTGTAGATTCGCATGTATGTGGCCAAAGGAACCACCCCATGTTTTCTAAAGGGCCTGGAGAACATATAACGGGTTCCCCTCCTCTTGCCCTTTGTGTTAGTCATTTTGACAAATTACTGGAAGATGGCGGTTCCGGCCGAAAGCTCCAGGCCAACTTTGAATTCACAACGATCCTCTTGCCTCAGCCTCCTCCCCAGTGCTATAATTACGGGTTCGCAGGACCACACCTGACTGAGAATTCTGAGTGCTCCCCACAGAAGGAAATGACAAAGGATGAAGTAAAATGATATAGAAAGTAAAGTGTTAAGGGCCAGCCAGATAGCTCAGCAGAGTAAAGTGCCTACTTAGGAAGGCGCAGGGACCAGGGTTGGATCCCAGTGCTGTGCCAGCCCTGCCCCTGGGGCATGCTGAGACAGCAATCAGAACTGGATGTGTGAAAACAGGGTCACTCCAGTCTGATCTGTGTGGTGAGACCCTGCCAACCCTGTACTAAATACATAAAAATAAAGCGTTGAGCTAGACTTCCTGGGCATTGATCGCAAATCTTTCTTTTCTTTGTTTACTTTTTTTTTTTCCTTCATTACTGGGAATATGAACTCAAGACCCTGAGCTTGTCAAGCAAATGCTTATTCTATTGAGCTATCTCCCTGGTCCCCACAAACCTTCCAGAGCATTTAAAGATGGTAAACAGCCAGCTGTGGCAAGCCCACCATAGGATCCTGTGCAGCTTACCTCTAATACAAGCTGTGCAATTTGGGGAAATGACTTAATCTATATCTCTGTTTCGTTATCTGTGAATTGAAGATAGTGATAGTATGAATTTCATACAGCTAACATGGAGACTAAACTGGGTCACTTTTAAAGACAGATACATTTTACTGTATGTGTATATGTATGTATGTATGTATATGTATGTGTTATGGCTGGCTCAGCCTGCCCTGAGGGTGGGGGTGGCGCAGCATGTAGTATCAAGGATCAAACCTCAGGGGCTGGGGAAATAGCTCAGTAGAATAAGCACTTGCCAGGCAAACACAAGGACCTGAGTTCAATCCCCAGTCCCGCAAAAACAAACAAACAAAGGATCAAACCTCAGTTCCTGTGGTTGCCTAACCTTGCCTAAGCAGGTGCTTTAGATTATTGACTTATCCCGCCAGCCCAAGAATGAATTTTTTTTTTTTTTTTTTTTTTTTTTTTGCCTTTTTGAGACAGGGCCTCGCTGTGCAGTTCAGGCTGGCCTTGAGCTCACTTTTGTAGTCGAGGCTGGTCTCGAACTCGCACCAATCCTTCTGCCTCAGCCTCCCAAGTGCTGGGATTACAGGCGTGCACCACCACACCTGGCTCAAGAATGGATATATTTTAAAATAAAATCTTATACTACAAGAAGCCAGGCATGGTAATACACACATATACTCCCAGGCACTCAGGAGGCTAAGGCAGGATGATCCTGGAGGCTAGCCATAGGCAACTTAGTGTGTGTGTCTCAAAATAGAAAAAACAAGAAACTACTGGGGTATAACTCAGTGATAAACATTTGCCCAGCATGAGTTCAATCTCTGGTACCACAAAAACTTTATTTTGAAAAATTGCAAACACACAAAGGAGACAAAACATACTAATTTCCATACACTTAACACTCATAATAACCAACAACTTCATGCCAATTTTGCCTGTCACCCCCACTTTATGATACATATTTCATTTTATTATTGTATGTATTTGGTACAGAATCTCACTACACAGCCTGGACTCATAGTGATCCTGCTGTTTTCAGCCTCCCCAGTGCTGGGATTACAGGCACACAGCACTGGCACCATACCTAGACTTGGTCACCAGCTCTGCAACCCCCAGGGGTGGGACTGGCACAGCATGAAGAACTAGGGATTGAACCCTGGTCCCTGCCATTGCCAAAGCAGCCAATTAGTCCACTGAGCTATCTCGCCAGCCCTTATGCTATGTATTGTAAAGCAATGACAAATGTACTATTTCACTTGTAAGTACTTCATAAGCACTTATCCCATTTCACCCATAAACACTTCAATATATAAGAACATCTACTGAGGGGGGAATAGTTATTATTACTGTTTTGTTTTATTTTTTTATTTTATTTATTTATTTTTTTTGTCTGTTTGAGACAGGGTCTCACTATGCAGTTCAGGCTGGTCTTGAGCTCACTTTTGTAGCCCAGGCTGGTCTCGAACTCACATAGATCCTCCTGCCTCAGCCTCCCAAGTGCTGGGATTACAGGCGTGCGCCACCACGCCTGGCCACTGTTTTGTTTTAGAGACAGGATCTCACCATGGAGCCCAGCGTTCTTCCAGACTTAGCTTTCTGAGTGCTGGGATTACAGGTATATACTATTATGTCAGCTAAAAGTGATTTTAAAAATGTCAATCGTTGGGTAACTCAGTGGCACAGCATCTGCCTGGCAAGCGCAAGGTCCTAAGATCCTGAGTTAAATTGCCAGTACAAAAAAAGTCAGGCATAGTAGTGCATGCCTATAATCCCAGCACTTGGGAGGCTGTTAGAAGATCAGTATGAGTTCAAGGCCACCATGAGTTACACAGTGAGAACTTGTCTCTAATTAATTAATTAATATTTTAAAACATATCTAGCCGGGCGTGGTGGCGCACGCCTGTAATCCCAGCACTCGGGAGGCTGAGGCAGGAGGATTGATGTGAGTTCGAGACCAGCCTGGGCTACAAAAGTGAGCTCAGGACCAGCCTCAACTGCATAGCGAGACCCTGTCTCAAAAAGACAAAAAAAAAAAAAAAAAACAAAAAACATATCTATGGGGCCAGTAGAAGTACTCAGTAGAAGTGCTTGCCTGGCAAGCACAAGGTCCTGAGTACCACATACACACAAAAAGCTTATCTATGGAGGTAAGGGGGGCACCTGGTGTAGGAATTGAAGGCAAGTCCTTCTGGGAACAGGACTTCTAAAAGGCAAATATGTCTGGAAGACTGTGGTGCAAAGCCATTTTTGTGGGCTGTTAAGTGGGGTCTCTGGAACCAGAGAAACACACAGCCCTTCTCAAAACTGAAGGCGATCATGCCCCAGATGAAACTGAATTCTATTTGGGCAAGAGATATGTTTATATGTACAAAGCGAAAAAACACCACAGTAACTCCAGGTGGCAAACCAAACAAAACCAGAGTGATCTGGGGAAAAGTAACTCAGGCCCATGGAAACAGTAGCAGGGTTCCTGCCAGGTTCTAAAGCAGCCTTTCTGTTAAGGCCATCGGACACCAAATCCATCTGATGTACGTAATTTAAACTAATAGAAAATAAAAGAGCTTTTGTTTAAAAAAAAAAAAAAAATCTATGATATCTTTTTTTTATCTTTTTGAGACAGGCACTCCTATGCAGTTCAGGCTGGCCTTGAGCTCACTTTATAGCCCAGGCTGTTTTTTTTTTTTTTTTGTCTTTTTGAGACAGGGTCTTGCTATGCAGTTCAGGCTGGCCTTGAGCTCACTTTTGTAGCCCAGGCTGGTGTCGAACTCACACCGATCCTCCTGCCTCAGCCTCCCTCCTGCCTCAGCCTCCCGAGTGCTGCGATTACAGGCCTGCGCCACCACGCCCGGCTAGCCCAGGCTGTTCTTGAACTCACAACAATCTTCCTGCCTCAGCCTACCAAATGCTGGCATTATAGGTGTACGCCACTACTCCCAGCCTGTGATACTCTTTTATAATAATCAGCAATATTGACAATTAACCATGGGCTGGCAAGATGGCTCAGCGGTCTAAAGCGCCTGCTTAGGCAAGTTTAGGCAACCACAGGGACTGCGGTTCGATCCTTGGCATCACATGCTGCGCCAGCCCCATCTACAAGGCAGGCTGAGTTGGCCATAAAAAGAAAAACTTAAAAGGGTTAAAAATATTAGAAGTAAGAGCCGGGCGTGGTGGCTCACGCCTGTAATCCCAGCACTCGGGAGGCTGAGGCAGCAGGATTGGTGCGAGTTCGAGACCAGCCTGGGCTACAAAAGTGAGCTCAAGGCCAGCCTCAACTGCATAGCAAGACCCTGTCTCAAAAAGACAAAAAAAAAAAATAGAAGTATTTTTAAAATTGTGGGAAAGGTTTATAAGAGTGCGGGGAGGATTTATAAAGCCTTAGAACAGTGCTTCTCAACCTTTCTAATGCCGTGACCCCGCAATACAGTTCCTCATGTTGCGGTGACCCCAAACCAAAAATAATTTTGGTGGCTACTTCAAAACTGTAATTTTGCTACAGTTATGATTGAGAATGTAAATAACTGATATGCATTATGTATTCATTCAACTCCTACCTGAGTTGCGACCCACAAGTTGAGAACCACTGCCTTAGAACATATATATAAATACTAAAATAAGTATTCAATGCTACTTCATTGATTTTCACTTATCATGGGGGTATCTGGAATGTAACCTCCACAGTAAGTGAGGGACCACTATACACTGCCCAGCTATGGCCACAATTTGTATCCCCTTGACTTCAGAGCCAACACTGGAGCCACTAGACCAAGGATATTTAGTCTTCTGAAGCAAAACCCATCTCCCCAATAATTGCGTCTCCAAAAGCACCAGACTAGAGTTTCCTTAAAATAATTAAATGTATGGTTCTGCTCTGACTTATCTATTTGGGGGTAGGGGTGTTAGTTGATTTTTTTTTTTTTATTACTTTTTAAAAAGAATTTTTATTTTATTTCTTGTTTCAGAACTTTTGTTTGTTTATTTATTTTTATGGCTGGCTCAGCCTGTCCTGAGGGCAGGGCTGGCGCAGCATGTGGTGCTGGGGATCGAACCGTGGTTCCTGCAACCACCTAAGCTTTCCTAAGCAGGTGCTTTAGACCACTAGAAGTTCAAGCTGGTTTTGAACTTGCTATGTAGCTAAGGTTGATCCTCCTGTTTTTGTCTCCTGAGTGTTGCAATTAATGGCATGCACCTCTTCACTCAGCTATTTTTGGTTTTCTAAGACAAAGTCTCACTATGTAGCCCATCGGGCCTTGAACTGGCTTCATTCTTGTAATCCCCTTCCTCAGTATCCCATATGCTGGGGTTATTTGCCAGGCAGGCAGTTGTGCTACTGAGCTATCTCCCCAGGCCTCTAAATTCATGTTTTTGTTTTTGTTTTTTTTTTAATTTTATTTATTTTTTCTCTTGTTTCAGAACCTTTGTTTGTTTATTCACTCATTTTTATGGCCGGCTCAGCCCATCCCGAGGGCAGGGCTGGCGCAGCATGTGGTGCCGGGGATGAACCGCGGTCCCTGAAGCCACCCAAGCTTTCCCAAGCAGGTGCTTTAGACCACTGAGCCATCCCGCCGGGCCCCTAAATTCATGTTTTTAACATTCAAAATTGTACCCAACTCATAAATTTCTTTAAAGTCTATTGTTCAGGGTCAGGGAGATAGCAGCTCCATGGCACAAGTGCCTGCCTGGCAAGTGCAAGGTTGTGAGTTCAAACCCTGGTCCCACCAAAAAAAAAAAAAAAAAAAAAAAAAAAGGCCCATTGTTCAATTTTTAGGATTTCTTCCCCCCCTCCCTTTTTTTAGGGCTACATCAAATGGGAGGGAGGCAAAACAAGGTTTTGCATATGCAAGGCAAGTGGTCTACCACTGAGCTCTATCTACAGCTCCAGACGTCATTTCTTTTATGTAAAGCTCATATATGTTTTTTTCCCACACTCATCAGCTTTCTTCCTCTTTTAGAAGGCTACAGAGGCAGATGATAAGCTATCAAAGGAGGAGTAACTACCTCTGGGGGCAACAGATAAGTGTTTCCAGAGTCTACAAAACTTTGTTAAATAAAGGTCACACAAACCAAGTCAACATAACACAGGCAAAGCTATATGAAATAGTATGAGAAAATTCTGAAGCTAAGGCCCACAGAAGAATCCATAAAGGTCTTTTGAGATCTATAAGTAGATTATTAAGAAAACTGCAAAGTCATCAACACTGGCATTTATAGCATGGTGTCTGAATGAATGGTGTAGTAATGAGCACTTTGGAAAAGGGACAAGCTGTTGGCCTTAAAAGATGCTTACTCTAAAAAAAAATCATTGAACCTTGGGCTGGGGATGTGACTCAATGACAGGGTGCTTGCAAAGGCCAGAGACCTGAACCCCAGCATGGTAACAAGTAAAATAATAATGAGAAAAGCACATTATGACGCAAATGAACATAAGACTCAACATACTCTAAAAGGAAGAACATTGGCCCTACTTTTTAAAAAATGGTATTATTCTGGAACAACAAGTTACCAGGGAAAGAGAAAAGAAAATTAGAAGCTCTGTGAGGACCTAAGCCCTTGCCACTTACAGTCTCATCTCTGAGGGGTGCGAGTCATCATCCTCTCCCATTATAATGATGCCTTTAAGCTTGACATTGCCCGTAAATCTGCCAAAATGTGAAAGAGAAGGTTGTCAACTTCGGGTTAAACCCTTGAACTCCTGTGATCCTGAGCAAAACCATTCCTTTTTCTGAGCTTCAGTTGATTCCGCTGTCAGACTTAAACTAGATGCTACTGCTCCAATCTGCCTAGCTCTAGCATTCTGCAATTCTAAGAAATTTACTTTGACTTCCCAGTTATTATTCAAGAAACACCTCTGTCCCAGCCTGCTTCAAAAGAAAGCTATGATGTTTTTCTCCTCGAACTTACTAAAGTCATTTACCCCAATTCTAGAAACGGATGTGTGTTCTTGACACAACCAACGAATCCATCTGAGGAGGCAACTGGTGACAGCCTATTTAGCCTGAGACAGGACCACCTGGGAGGGATACTTACGGAATATTAAACAGAAGCTCTTCATCTGCATCACTTTCAACGAACTGGAGGGGTCGGAGAGGAGGGAGAAGAAAGCAACATATATTTGCTGAGAACCTACAATTTCAGGCATCTCCCACCCTGTCCTACAAGCAACGCAAGCAGCCAACCTTCCTCGGGTTCTGCAGGACCTGCTGACCTGAAGCTCCTCGACACTTTGACTAAGATCACGTAACGCCAACTGATCTTATTCTAATATCCACAGACCATCACCGGGTGAGTTCCTACATGGAAGCCTCTTCAGTTACGAACTGAGTGATTGGCGATTGTGTGTCTTTTTCTGGGTGGGGGCCCACGGCTTTCAAGTGGGTCTCAAAGGGGTCTGCTCTCTAAATGGGAAACACCCATCATCTCCCTCGGGCGAGCTTTACCAGGTATTTGATCCGGCAGCCACTGAGGCCCATGATCAAAGGGCAGGGGAAACGCTCTTAAAACCAAGCGCCCTCACGGCCCACACAGCTCCGCAGCAGAACCTTGGGCTGTGCGTAGCCAAAGCGCTCACATTTCTTCTCCGGGTCTCAGTTTCCCCAGGGGCAAGAAGACGGGGGAGGCCTCGACCCCGTCGGCCTCTCGCGAGCAGACAGCAACCAGACAGTGCCTAGCGACCGTGCTGCCGCCCTTTTCCACCTTAGGAGCGCGGCTGATGAGCCCGCTCACTGCCCGGACCTCGGCAGCCCACCTTGGAGCGGTCGCTCCGCTCCTCCCACGGCTTGAAGACGCCGCGGCCGCTGCCCTCGCGGCTCTCGTTGAGGCACTGCAGCCGCTCCAGATCGATGCGCAGGTACAGGCCGTAGGCCAGGCCGCGCTGCTCTGGCGGCTCCTCTCGTTCGGCTGCACAGCGACAACCGCCTCCACCGTGGCTATGCCCATGCGACATGGCGACGCCGCCACCCGAGCGTCCCTCCGGCACCACCAAGCCGCGTTTGCTCCGCTCCGGCCGCCAAGCGCCGCGTCCACCGCGTCGTAAAAGGCGCCCGCGCCTGGGAAGAAAGGGGCGGGGCCCTGTGATTGACGTTTGCAGGCTCCTTCCGGGGTTGACTCTTTCGGTGCTGGAAGTGAATACACTTCTCCCAGTTTCAGGGACCGAAAAATTGAAGGGCAGGATAATGCATCAGCGGACGATCAGAGCAAGATGGCCGGGGTTCGACTTCTCTTGCAAGCTGAAGTCTGCGTTCTCTGGCCACCACGTTTCTTTGGCGCTGCGGAACGATAAGACCCTGGCAGACTGGAAGACATCGCGTTGTTGCTGTACGGACCTCAACCAGCCCGACGAGCCGCGAGATTGGGAGGCGGATGATGGGTCTGCTGCGGACTGTTTGAGACTGTGAATAAGTCATTTCCCCAGTTCTGAGACTTGCTCCCTCGCCTGTAAATGAAGAATATTATCTATTTCAGAGGATCGCAGTGAGTACGGTATGAAATGAATGCGATTCAAAAACTCAACATAGGCAGGGTGAGGTGGCTCACGCCTGTAACCCCAGAACTCTGGAGCTTGAGGCAGGAGTTTGAGACCAGCCTGGGCTACAAAGTGAGCTCACGCCAGCCCGAACTGCCTAGGGAAACCTGTCTCAAAAATACAAACAAGGGGCCCGGCGGGATGGCTCAGTGGTCTAAAGCGCCTGCTTGGGCAGCTTTAGGGACCGCGGTTCGATCTCCAGCACCACATGCTGCGCCAGCCCTGCCCTCCGGGCGAGCTGAGCTAGCCATAAAAATGAGTGAATATTGCCGGGCGTGGTAGCGCACGCCTGTAATCCCAGCACTCGGGAGGCTGGGGCAAGGAGGATCGATGTGAGTTCGAGACCAGCCTGGGCTACAAAAGTACGCTCAAGGCCAGCCTGAACCGCATAGTGAGACCCTGTCTCAAAAAGACAAAAAAAAAAAAAAAAAAAAAAAAAAAAAAAAAAAAAAAAAGAGTGAATAAACAAACAAAGGTTCTGAAACAAGAAAAATAAATAAATAAAATTTTAAAATTCTAAAAAAAAAAAACGACAAACAAAAAAACCCTAACACAGGCTGACATGAGATAGGTGTTCAGCAGCTGTTGGGTTCTTCTTGTCAAATCCACTTATTAGCCCTGTGGTATTGGACAGGTGATTTAACTTCTGTGAAGCTCCGTTTAACCCCTAAAAAGTAAAGAATTTGAACAAGATGATCTTTTCACTGCCTCTCCTGCCTGATATTTCTGAACAGTCTTTCAAATGGCTGGTTGTAACACAGTAGTAGGTTTTAAAATCCTTTTGGTGAATGTGACCATGTTTAAAAAACTAAAATAGACTGTAATTTTTTAAAAAAAATCAGAATGTATCACGCTGAAGTTGCAACAGATGTAACTTTGTTTCAGTTTGGGGTTTGCGTGCTCAGGCCTAATGAAAAGTGTTTCCTTTTCTAGGTTGAGGTTAAAAGAATTGAATTAAGCAAGTCTTTAGAGGTGAAATGATTTTGTTTTCAGACAGGATGTTTACTTACTGCTGATGGGGAGGGGGTGTCTCATGTAGCTGGCCTAGCCTAGACTGGCAAAGTAAAAATCAAACTATTCATCTGTTCGTTCCACTCATAAACATTTTGATGTCCTACTTCAATTATTTGTGAAATAAGCAAGTTTTAGTTCAAAAATAATTCAGTGTCATGAATGATTCCTATTTTCACATTGCAGACTCAAGCATGGGCCTGGCATGGGATATATAGTACATGTTTGTGTAACTGTATCTTACTCTTAGTAGTGTTTCCTTGGAAAAAGTAAGTCCCAGTGAAGTTCCAATACAGGTACCATAGCCTGGACATACTATGACATCTTTTCCTGTTACCTCCATCACTGTCTTTCTTTTTTATTTCTTTTTGTGTGTGTGTGGGGGGGGGGCTGGGCTTCGAACTCATGACCTTGCACTTGCCAGTCAGGCACTTGTGCCACAGAGGTATCACTGCAGCCCCAAGATAGGATCTTACTAGATAGTTCAGGCTGACCTCAAACTGGCAGCAGTCCTTCTGCCTCTGCCTCCCAAATGCGGGGATTACGGGAGTGCACCACCATGTGATGCTCTCTGTCATCTTTTATTGATGTGGGGAGCTCTGTGCCAGGCCCTGCCTTAAGCACATTGTGTAGTTGATCTCAGTAACTTGTCCTATGACTCAAAAAATGTCTGTAACAATGTTATCTCCAATTTGAAAATGATGAAAAGTGAGGCTAAAAGGGCCAGCCAGATAACTCAGCTAACTAAAGCGCCTGCTCAGGCAAGTACAGCCACCCACCCGTACCATCCCCAGTATACAGACCAGCCCCATCCCAAGGTACTGCTGAGAAGATGGCTGAGACTGGGTGTGGTGGTACACGCCTGTATCCCAGCACTCAGAAGGCTGAAAACAGGAGGATCACTAGAGTCCAATCTGTGTAGTGAGACCCTGTGGACTCTGTACTAAAATGTAAAAAAAAAAAAAAAAAAAAAGTGAGGCTGAAAAGAAGGTGAATTAACTTGCCCCAAACTAGACCAAGTTAGGAAGTAGCCAGGCTTTTTGTTTGTTTGTTTGTTTGTTTTTGTCTTTTTGAGACACGGTCTCGCTGTGCAGTTCAGGCTGGCCTTGAGCTTACTTTTGTAGCCCAGGCTGGTCTCGAACTCACACTGATCCTCCTGCCTCAGCCTCCCAAGTGCTGGGACTACAGGCGTGCGCCACCACGCCCAGCTTGTTTGTTTTTTTTATCTTTTATTTTTTATTTTTTTCTTGTTTCAGAACTTTTGTTTGTTTGTTTGTTTGTTTGTTTGTTTATATGGCCGGCTCAGCCTGCCCTGAGGGCAGGGCTGGCGCAGCATGTGTTGCCAGGGATCAAACCGCGGTCCCTGCAGCCGCCTAAGCTTTCCTAAGCAGGTGCTTTAGATCCCTGAGCCATCCTGCCAGGCCCCTATTTTTTGCATTCCTGAGGATCGCGTAACAGGGCTTTGACCATGCTGGGTAAGCACAAATGCTACATCCCAGCTGGACTCCAAGTCCCTGAGGCTCTGTATGGCTTTCCAGTGATGGATTCAGTTACCAGAGTAGACAGGGTCACATGTCAGAGTGTCCTCTCCAGTGTAAGGAGGTTGTAAAAGGAACAGAAAGCTTAAACATTCCTCCTTTGTCATAGGGCTTGTTGGCTTTAAAATCCCTTCAGTGTTTCTGTGAAAGGCCTTCCATATTTCACGTTCCATATTTCTCACCGTGACTGTTTTTCCTGTATGCTTTTATCTGCTAATGGGAAAGGCAGAAGGTACCACTAGAGGCCCTGCCCTCGCAGTTTCTCTCCTCTCTTGAATGAATTAATACTTCTCAAGGGCCTTCTCACAGTCACTGCATCATTACACTCTCTAGTGTAGGTTGAGCGGTTCTCAACCTTTCTAATGCCATGACCCCGCAATACAGTTCCTCATGTTGCGGTGACCCCAAACCAAAAAAACAATTTTGGTGGCTACTTCAAAACTGTAATTTTGGGGCCCGGTGGATGGCTCAGTGGTCTAAAGTGCCTGCTTGGGAAAGGTTGGGCGGCTGTAGGGACCGCGGTTCGATCCCCGGCACCACATGCTGCTCCAGCCCTGCCCTTGGAACAGGCTGAGCCGGCCATAAAAATGAGTGAATAAACAAAGATTCTGAAACAAGAAAAAATAAATAAATAAAATAAATTATTAAAAAAAAATAACTGTAATTTTAAGGCCCTGGCAGGATGGCTCAGTGGTCTAAAGCGCCTGCAAGTGGCTGCAGGGACTGCGGTTCGATCCCCAGCACCACATGCTGCGCCAGTCCTGCACTCAGGGCAGGCTGAGCCGGCCATAAAAATAAATAAATCAACAAAAATTCTGAAACAAGAAAAATAAAATAAAAATTTTTAGGGGCTGGGGAAATGGCTCAGTAGAATAAGCGCTTGCCTGGCAAATACAAAGACCTGAGTTCAATCCCCAGTCCTGCAAAAAAAAAAGTTTTTTTAAACTGTGATTTTCTTGTAATCCCAGCACTCGGGAGGCTGAGGCAGGAGGATTGATGGGAGTTTGAGACTAGCCTGGGCTACAAAAGTGAGCTCAAGGCCAGCCTCAACTGCATAGCGAGACGCTGTCTCAAACAGAAAAAAAATAATAATAAAAACTGTGATTTTGCTACAGTTATGATTTGTAATGGCTTTAGGCGACCCCTGTGTTTGGCGACCCCTGTGTTTTCGTTGTTCGACCCCCACCAGGGTCACAACCCATAGGTTGAGAACCAATGCTCAATGGCAATTCATGGTGATGATTTTGGGGGGGGGTCTTTTTGAGACAGGGTCTTGCTATGTAGTTCAGGCTGGTCTTGAACTCACTTTTGTAGCCCAGGCTGGTCTGGAACTCACACGGATCCTCCTGCCTCAGCCTCTCAAGTGCTGGGATTACAGGCATGCGCCACCATGCCTGGCTTAGAATATTTCTTGCATGTATCTTCTGATGCTGAGTAAGCTGAAACTTCCTAAAGAAGACTTTCCCACATTGACTACACTCATAGGGTTTCTTTCTCTTGTGAACACTCAGATGTTTAGTGAGGTTGAGCTTTTTATAGAAGGTTTTCCCATAGACACTACATCTATGAGGTTCCTAACTGAGTTGTCTCTTGTTCAGTGAGCTCAAGGAAAGCTTCTCCACATTTAGCATATGAATGAGCTTTCTCTATGTTTTTGTCTTTGTCTTGTTGAAGCAGGGCCTCTCTAGGCAGTTTAGGCTGGCTTTGAGCTCACTTTGTAGCCTAGACTAGTTTTGAACTAGTGCTGGGATTACAGGTATGCACCACCACACCCATCTTCTGTTTTTGTATGTTTGCTAGTCTAAGGAATTGTGACCCAAGCCAGGCGTGGTGGCACATGTCTGTAGTCCCAGAGCTTGGGAGGCTGAGGCAGGAGGATCAGTGCAAGTTGGAGACCAGCCTGGGCTACAAAAGTGAGCTCAAGGCCAGTCTGAACTGCATAGCGAGACCCTGTCTCAAAAAGACGAAAGAAAAAAAAAAGGAATTGTGACCCAGTGCTAGTAGGTTTTCTACATTCATAGTGTTTAATTTTAGTATGAGTTTGTACTAAATTGCAAAAAAAAGTGAGGCTGAAAAGAAAGTGAGTTAACTTGCCCAAGACTACACCAAGTTAGGAAGTATGAGTTTGTTGATGAGAGTCATAGAAGAAGGATCTCCTATTACTCAGTAAGCTGTTTTATGCTATATTTTGTGTTGGATAAACCTAAATATGGGAGCCGGGCGTGGTGGCACACACCTGTAATCCCAGAACTTGGGAGGCTGAGGCAGGAGGATCACTGTGAGTTCCAGACCAGCCTGTGCTCAAAAGTGAGTTCAAGGCCAGCATGAACTGCATAGTGAGACCCTGTCTCAAAAAGACAAAAAAAAACTAAATATGGGGTCAGCGAGAAGGCTCAGTGGTCTAAAGAACCTGCCTGCTTAGGCAACTGCAGGGACCACGGTTCGATCCCCGGCACCACGTGGTACACCAGCCCCACCCCCAGGGCAGGCTGAGCTGTCCGTAACACAAATATTTTTTTTTTTTAATAAAATAAAAAAAAAAGGGGCTGGGGAGATAGCTCCGTGGCAAAAGTGCCTGCCTGGCAAGTGCAAGGTTGTGAGTTTGAACCCCGGTCCCACCAAAAAAAAAAAAAAAAAAAAAAAAAAAAAT
>PVJA010049956.1:0-13478 GCA_004027025.1 Myocastor coypus | reverse complement strand
GTTTTTATTTGTCAACTGTATTGTTTTTCTTTTGGTACTAGGAATCCAACTCAGGCCCTAGCACTTTGCAGGAAGGTACTTATGCCCCTGAGCTGTATTCCCTGCCCCAAGGTGACTGGTTTTAAAGGAGACTGTTGAAACAGTCCTTGAAAGACTTTTTTTTGGGGAGGGCGGTCTTTTTGAGACAGGGTCCCACATGCTGGCCTTAAGCTCACTTTGTAGCCAGGCTGGTTTTGAATTTACAGTGACCCTCCTGTCTTAGTCTCTCTAGTGCTGGTAGTACAGGTGTGTACCACCACGCTTCACCTTTTTTTTTTTTTTTTTTTTTTTTTTAAAGGCAGGGTCTTGCTGTATAGTTTAGACTGACCTGGAGGTTGAGGTGATCCTCTTGCCTCAGCCTTCCAAGGGCTGGAATTACAGGCACTTGCCGCTGCTTCTGACATGTTCTGAATTAACAAGTGTGTTGGCTCAAGGAGGGCGGCAGGTAAGTGGATGGCATGTGGGAAGAGACAGCAGCAGACTGTGGAGAGTGGAAGGAAATGGGCCCTCAAGCCTGGAGAAACATTGGCTTGAGGTTAGCTTCTCAGGACTGCCTCTCTTAGTTTTCTGCCACTCTAACTGATTCCCACAGGTACAGCTCAGGAGCAGTGAGGATCTCCTTGGGTTAAGGCAAATGTTGGCAGGGATGGTACCTATATTCCTTGGCAGGCTGCCGTCCTCCATGTTCAACAGCTGTGCTCATCCCAGACTCCATGTTTTGTTTCTTTTCTATTTTTTTTTTTTTTTTCCCCCACCTGGAATCAGACTCAGGACCTTATGCTAACCATGCACTTACTTTTCTGGTTTTAAGGACTTTGATTCCCTTGGGCTCATGGGAGAACTCAGGCTGCTGTATCTAAAATCAGCAGCCTTAGTCCCTTTCCATGCAACCCTGTGCCCCTGGTGCTGATTAGGATGTGTGCCTTGGGTCATTCTGCTGTCCCCATGCTGAGACCCTGCATGATAACAGATCTTTCCCACCTGGCTCTTGCACTTCATGTCAGCTCATCAGAGCCCACTTGATCATGGGGTGTGGCATTGTTGGGTTCCTGTTCCTGGAGAGGGTTTTGTTTTCAGTCAGCTTACTTTGGCATTTGACAATTCTACCACTGAACTACCAATGCAAGACAGTCATCTTTTTTTTTTTTCAAAAAGAATTTTATTTATTTATTTATTTATTCTTATTTCAGAATCTTTGTTTATTCACTCATTTTTATGGCTGGCTCAGCCCGCCCTGAGGGCAGGGCTGGCGCAGCATGTGGTGCCGGGGATCGAGCCACGGTCCCTGAAGCCACCCAAGCTTTCCCAAGCAGGCACTTTAGGCCACTGAGCCATCCTGCCAGGCCCCAAGACAGTCATCTTACTTTGGAATCATTTCAGTAGTATAGAAAAGTTGTGGAGGGACCGGGGAGATAGCTCCATGGTGCAAGTGTCTGCCTGGCAAATGCAAGGTCATGAGTTTGAATCCTGATCCTGCAAACAAAGCAAAACAAAACAAACAAAAACCATGAAAAGTCATGGAAGTGTTGTGTTTCCTATGCTTGCTTGCAGAACTAGGGATTGAACTCAGGCCTGTGTGCTTGCTAGGCAAGTGCTTATTCTACTGAGCTATCTCCCCAGCCCTGTGTTTCCTATTCTGGTTCCCCTCGTTAACTTTTTTTTTTTTGTGTGTGTGTGTGGGGTGATGGAGGGGGGACTGGGGTTTGATCTCATGACCTTTAGGCATTTTTGCCACAGAGCTACTTCCCCCCCACCCCATTAACTTTTGTAGTGAGAAGCTTGATATGTTACAGCTTTATTCAGGGCTTACTCATTTTATTTCTGATGGAACCCAGGGACATTGCATCACTGAGCTGTAATCAAGCCGCCCTTCCACTGAGAGACAGGGTCTCACTAAGTTGTTGTCCAGTCTTCATCTCCTGCTTAGCAGCTTCCCAGTTTTCCTATTATCCAGAACCTTGAGCATTTTTTTTTTTTTTTTTTTTTTTTTGTGGGACTAGGGTTCAAATTCACAACTTTGTACTTGCCAGACAGGCACTTGTGCCAGGGAGCTATCTCCCCAGCCCCAAGAACCTTAAGCATTTTGAAGAGGACTGGTGTTGCCTTAAGTTTTTATGTCATTGTGTCATCAGGATTGTGCTTGGCATGGCTGTGAAGCTCCTCCCTGCCTCCTGGCTTCCCTGATTCCCACCTCCCCTTGTGGACTGATTTGGTGCCTTCACCTCTGGAGTGAGTTCTGTGTCATGGAGAGGGCTTCCAGCCCAACCTAGCCTGAGATGTTCTACCCAGTGCAGTGACTTCATCTACATCCACAGGTGCTGATTAATTGTTTGTATGTGCAAGGCTTTGCTATAGGAGATGAGAACTGTATTCTTCGGACTGTAGTGCACCCTTACTGTCCTGGTCCTGTGGCACAAGATGGCAGGCTGGGATGTGCTGTGTAGGTTTGATGGAGTACTGACTGAGGCTCTGCCACTGCTGGATCTTCGTGATCCTGAGCAGCTTGAAGTGGTGGAAACTGCAGCTGGCTGGATTTCCCTGAGAGCCTGGGACATCATGGCAGGGGCAAGGTAGTTCAGGTGTGGATTTGGGGGGGAAGTGCACAGCCTGTGCTCAGTGCCTGTGAGAGGGACAGAACAGCAGGCTGCAGTGAGTGGGGCACTACTGGGGAAGGGAGCATGCACTGGTGCTATTTTGTTCCTCTTGTGCTTCATCCTCATCACTTGCTTCTTTCTGTGTGAGCATCTGTAGAAACACCACCAAGGCAAAAAGGAAGCTATTTTCTAGAAAAATGCGAAATGGCCAGTTAGATGGAGATGGTGAAGAGCTGGAGGAGTAGTAGTTGAATTCATGTTAGTATCCCAGAAGAGAGACTTGAACACCATGTAGCTAACAACCCTGATGGAAGAACTCTGGGAGGTTGAGACAGGAAGACCACAAGCTTGAATTTGGTAACTTAGACCCTATGTCAAAATATAAGTACAGCCGGGCGTGGTGGCTCACGCCTGTAATCCCAGCACTCGGGAGGCTGAGGCAGGAGGATTGGTGCGAGTTCGAGACCAGCCTGGGCTACAAAAGTGAGTGCAGGACCAGCCTCAACTGCATAGCGAGACCCTGTCTCAAAAAGACAAAAAAAAAAAAAAAAAAAATATATATATATAAGTGCAGCTGGGGAGGTAGCTCAGAGGGTATAACTTGGGTTCAGTCCCCAGGGCCACAGAACAGAAACAGGCAACTGGGTCCTTCATTGTGAGAGTAGCTTTATGCCTCATCAAAGAGGTCCTGCTAGGAGGGCCTGAGACCTATGACATGGCCTGTGTGACAGACAAGATGTGACTGTTTTATTGTTATTATTTTTAAAAGAATTATTTATTTAGGGCCCGGCAGGATTGCTCAGTGGTCTAAAGCGCCTGCCTAGGAAGGCTTAGGCGGCTGTAGGGACCACAGTTCGATCCCTGGCACCACATGGTGCGCCAGCCCTGCCCTCAGGGCAGGCTGAGCTGGCCATAAAAATAAATACATAAACAAGTAAAAGTTCTGAAATGAGAAATAAATAAATAAAATCTTAAAAAAAAAAAAAGAATTATTTATTTATTTTTTTCTTGTTTCAGAACCTGTATTTGTTTATTCACTCATTTTTATGGCTGGCTCAGCCTGCCCAGAGGGCAGGGCTGGAGCAGCATGTGGTGCTGGGGATCAAACCGCGGTCCCTGAAGCCGCCTAAGCTTTCCTAAGCAGGCACTTTAGACCACTGAGCCATCCTGCTGGGCCCGTAAATGTGACTGTTTTAATGGTGTTTGTTAATAGGTAGAGTCAACGAGAGTGGTAAGACCAGGCATGTAGCATTTACCTCTATTTCCAGCTCTTGGGAACCCCCTGCCCCAAGGCAGATTGACTCAGAGTGCAGTTGGTAGGGAAAACTAGAACGGTGTTACAAAAGGACAGGCAGAAGAAGCAGAGCTGAGGGACAGTGGGTCAGAATCCAGATAGTGTATTCCATGCCTTGTGTGTGCATATGACACTCTCTGATTGGGAGTACATGCTTGACAGGTATGGACATCTCTTACTCCTGGGACTTATGCTGGGAGGGAGAAACAGAGGTCTGACAAGGAAGCACAGCACCTCTGGCTTGGGGTCGGAGTCCCTGCACTCTGTGCAGCATTACTAGGGCAGTGTGAACCCCTCTTCTGTCCAGCACGGTCCATCTTTGCCCTCAGGGAGTTTTGGTGAAGCCAGTGTGAAGTGTCAGCTCAGAGATTAGTTTTTGGTCCAAATAGGGAGGGAGTTAGAGATGGGGGGATTGGAGAAGCCAGGGCAGCAGAGTCAGGAAAGCAGAGATAAGATGCCTGATGTGCTTGTAGGTGGGTGTCAACTTTTTTTTGTATTTCCTGTATAGTTCTTTTTTTTTTTTTTTTCAATTTTTTTGTTTAAATTTAACAATGGTTATATTACATATTTTCATCATCAGATCAGTTTAGATTAATACATATAGGTATATAAGATTGATCAAACAATTAAACATTAACCTTTCTAAATCCACTGTATATTTCTTTGCACAACTCAGGTATCTGTGTGAATGAGTGCTGTGGTGCATGCCTACCCCAGAGTCTGTGGAGATCCTGCAGCAAAAGAAAAAATAGGAATCTGAACATCTTAATTTGTAGACAGTGGTATGCGATACAGCAAATACTATTATTGAATTCATATTGCCGGGCGTGGTGGCTCACGCCTGTAATCCCAGCACTTGGGAGGCTGAGGCAGGAGGATCGCTGCGAGTTCGAGACCAGCCTGGGCTACAAAAGTGAGCTCAAAGCCAGCCTGAACTGCACAGTGAGACCCTGTCTCAAAAAGCCAAAAAAAAAAAGATGAATTCATGTTATTTTTAGTGAAGTGGTGTATGTATCATTTATAATTTTTTCTTTTTTAATACTATTTTGCATTCTCTTTAAAATTAAAAGACAGAAAAACTAGGGATGTAGCTTAGTGTGACGGCCTGGTTTTAATTGCAGTAGTGGAGAAAGATACCTAGTGAATATTCGGTTTAAAAGGATTACTAGTCTTGGCTGGGGAGATAGCTCCGAGGCACAAGTGCCTGCGTGGCAAGTGCAAGGTCGTGAGTTTGAACCCCGGTCCCGCCAAAAAAAAAAAAAAAAAAAAAAGGATTACTAGTCTTGCAGTCTGTGGTTTGGAAACAGGCTTATGGTCTGAGAAAAAAAGAAATAATTTATTTTGTTTGCTATATGGTTCAGGTTGGCCTCAAAATAATGGCAGTTCTCCTGCCTCACCCTCCTGAGTGATATACAGACATATGCATCAGTGCCCAGCCAAATGCTTAATAAGACAAAGCTGCACCAAACCTATTAACCTAGTGGTAGAGTATCTGAGTTGCTTCAAGTAGTATACTGCAGCATGTGTCTTGAGTGAGCACCTGTGATCTGCTAAGTGGGTGCTCTAGGCATCTCTTGAGTCTGGGTAGTGGCTGGCCGGCCTGCTGTGCTCCACCTGGGCCTGCCTCTTACATGGATTCACTTTGAGGCAGAGGTTCTGCTATCCCCTTACTGAGGGTGAGGGCAAGTTTGCTGACCCTGATAGGTGTTATGGCGTCTGTGCTGTTTTTATGGAGAATTTCTATGTTTTCACAGGAAGGATGTACTTGTTGGCTCTTCTCAGCATTTTTTTTTTTTTTTTGAGACAGGGTCTCACTATGCAGTTTGGGTTGGCCTTGAGCTCAGGCTGGTCCGAACTTGCACTGATCCTCCTGCCTCAGCCTCTCAAGTGCCAGGATTACAGGAGTGTGCCACCATGCCCAGCTGCTCCTTGATGTGTAGTTTATGAGGCTCCTCTGCTGTGCTCCTCCCTTGGTGTTGGCCCCTCTCGCTCATGTACACATTTGACTTCAGCATTCATTCACTCATTCAATTATTTGGAGACAGGATTCATTTATTTGGAGACAGAGTTTTGCTATGCCGTTCAGGCTGGCCTTGAACTCACTTTGTAGCCCAGGCTGTTCTCAGTGATCCACCTGCTTCAGCTTCCCAGGTGCTGGGATTCAGGGTTTATCTTGACAGAATCTGCTTTATAGCTGCTTCTGTTGCAGAGCTCATCATTTCTTTGCTCATTAGGCTAAACTGGATTTAGGAGCTACAAGGCAGTGCTTTCTGGATTCATAGGGGACGTGGTAACCTTCGCCCTTGCTCAAAAGGGCATCTCTACAGTGGGCATGGGTATGAAGGCCCCAGGGCCAGGCTGTCTTTGGGGCTTTCCAGTGCTTGATCCAAGACTTGCTGGTTTTCTGTTGTGTGGTGATGTGCTCCGCCCCTCGCCCCTCATCAAATCAGGACCTTGTGCTTGCCAGGCAGGTGCTGTGCTGCTGAGCAATCTCCAGCTCAGGGATACTTATGAGGGTTATGTTTTCAGTAAGTCAAGCTGTATGAAAATAGTTTGAGGTCATTGGATTGGGCTGGTCAGGGCTGTTAGGTTTGGAAACGTTTGTAGCAGAGGCTGTGAAGGTGAAAGGAATCCCTCTGCTGGGGGACCTGGGGCACAGTGGAGCAGCATACAGCACGTGCAAGATGCTGCATAACTGGAACTGTGTTCCATGTGTCACGTTGCTTTGAAAATGGCACTGTTGGGGGCTGGGGAGATAGCTCAGTGGAATGAGTACTTGCCTGGCAAGGTCCTGAGTTTGACCCCTGGTACTACCAATAAATAAATAAATAAACAAATAAACAAATACATAAATAAGGAAAATAGTACTGCTTACCTTCAGGCTGAGGCAGAGGGAGGGCCAGAAATGGTAGCACATTGAGTGATTGGTAATGCACTTTATCCTGAGTATAACCTGGCACATGGATGTTAGTGTCAGCCCACACATTTATATGAATAGAAGTATCCAGAGGTACAATGCTGCATCATAGACAAGCTTGAGCTTGAGCTGCAGGGCATGCTGGTGTTTTTCTGAATTAAACACACAATTTGACTTAGAAGCCTAGTGTGTAATTCTGGGTACATCCTTGTGAATAGTTGCTTCTGGTGGTAACTTCATTGAGTAGGTTTTTTTCTTTCTGGTTCTGGCTATTGAACCTAGAGGCCCATGTATGTTGACCATGTGCTGTGTTACTGAGCTACACTCCAGCCCCTGAGCGTGGTCTTCTGGGATTGCTAATCCTGTGCTCACATGCCCCACTATGTCATTGGTAGCTATAGGTAGGCAGGGCACTGTGGGAAAATATAGTGGCTTTAGGTTTCATCCTTTTTCAAAAATGTATTTGGTATAAAGTCTCACTATATAGCTCAGATTCATAGTGATCTTCCTAGCTGGACGAAGTGGTGTGCAGGTGGTGCACACCTGCAATCCTAGCACTTGGGAGGCTGAGGCAGGAGGACGGGTGTGAGTTTGAGACCAGCCTGGGTTACAAAAGTGAGCTCAAGGCCAACCTGAACTGCATAGTTGAGACCCTGTCTCAAAAAGATGAACCCCCCCCCCCCCCCCCCAAAAAAAAAAAGAAAGCCATAGTGATCTTCTTGTTTTTGCCTCCCCAGCCCTGGGATTACAGGTGCGTGCCATCACACTCGGTTTTGTTGGCCAGCTCAGCATGCTCAGGGTGGGCCAGCACAGCATGTGGTGGGGCATGTGGTAACTGGGATCAAACCTGGGCCCTTGCTTCTTGCCTGAGCTATATCGGTGGCCCTAGATTCATTCTTTTTGTTTTTTGTTTGAGACAGCATCTCATTTTGTAGCCCAGGCTGGCCTTGAACTCTTGGCAGTCCTGCCTCAACCTTCTGAGTAGTAGGATTACAATCATATGCCACTATGGTTGGCTTATAGGTTTCATTGATAGGAACCTGTTTCTCAACATTAGAGTCTGATTAAGGAGTAGAAACACTCTAGAGTGTGAAACTCCAGTTCGTTCCAGTCATTTGGTGAGTTACTGTTAATGGTGAATTACTGTTTTTACATACTGAGGATTGGAACTCAGGACCTTTCTACTGAGCTGTGCAGTCCCAGCCCTAAGTGTTTGCTCACTTATTAAATTACTAGATTTGAATTTGTGATTGTCTTGCCCGGCTTCCCAGATTGCTGAGATTATAGGTAGGTGCCACCGCCAATACTTCTTTTTCTTTTTCTCCCTCATTTCTCTTTCTTTTCTTCCTTCCTGCTTTCTCCTTCCTTCCTTCCTTCCTTCCTTCCTTCCTTCCTTCCTTCCTTCCTTCCTTCCTTCCTTCCTTCCTTCCTTCCTTCCGAGGGCAGCTGCTTTCCCTTGTTGTATTGGCTAGGTTGGCCTCTAGCTTTTGGTCCTGCTGTGTCGCCCTCCTGAGTAGTATTATAGGCAAGTGTCACTGCTTTGGACCGATGTGTTTATAGCATGAGGTTTCTTCTTGCTTGGTTTTCAGAGCTTTCTTTGATCAGGGTGCTCATCACCAAGGCATCCCTTGGCGTCCCTCTGTCCACTGTCTTCTCTGGAGCTTGAGGCAGATTCAAGTCCACCTCTGCTTTAGTTTTCATGCTGGAAGGTCAGTCTGTCTGCACTCGCCTTTGCTTGAAAAGATAAAGTAGGAGGTAAAATTGTCCATGGAGTCTGTTAGCTGAATTTATTTTACTTTATTTTTTTCTTGTTTCAGAACTTTTGTTTGTTTGTTTATTTTTATGGCCGGCTCAGCCTGCCCTCAGGGGCAGGGCTGGTGCAGCATGTGGTGCCAGGGATTGAACCACAGTCCCTGCAGCCGCCCAAGCTTTCCTAAGTAGGCGCTTTAGACCACTGAGCCATCCTGCCGGGCCCTGTTACTTGAATTTTTTCAGAAGTAAACATCAAGTGCTGATTAATCTAGGGAAGTAGTTTTTTCAGATGGCTTTAACCTTCAGTTTTATTAAAAGTTGTTACTAAGCAGTGAGACATTTTCATGTCAAACTACATCGGTTCTGCGTGTGAGGCAAACCTTTCTATGACTAGTACTCTTTGAAGATCTGCTTTCCTGAGGCCAGGTATGGAGACTTCAGATGATTTCTTTACAATAGAAAGACTTAGGTAGACTTGAGGGAGTTAAGAAAGAAAATCAGCTCCAGCATTTTGGTCTTACAGTATTTGTTCTTGTCATTCATTGTTGTAGTCTGTGTGTGCTAGGGTGACAGTTCCTGTGTGCTTTCTTGGTTCCCAGGCCCTAGCTTAGCATGGGGCATCAAGTCCATAGGCAGGGCTTCTCTGGCCACAGGGTCAGCCTGGGAATTTTGTCTATAGTTCTGGTCCCAGGGTCCAGCCAGTTGGCCTTGGCATTTGCGCCCTAACAGAGATGCTAGTTAAGAATTGTCTTTGGAGGGAGGAAGCACAGAGTTAAGCCTTCCCACGTGGAGCCATGGTTTTCACTTTTCTATATGATTTTCTTCCAAGCCATAATAATTGGAATGGAAAGGATATTCACTGAGAAACAAACATTGGGTCTAATTTTTTTGTTTTTGTGATACTAGGGATTGAACCCAGGGCCTTTGCACTGAATTGCATCCCTAGTCCTTTTATATTTGAATTTTGTCAATACTTTTGCTTTTGCTGTGTAGCTCAGACTGTTTTTGAATGTGTGGTGATCCTTTGGCCTCTACCTCCTGAGTACTAGGATGATAGAAGTGGGCCACCATGCTGGGTTTAAGTCTGATTATTATTGTTGTTATTTGTATTGGGAATGGAACTCAGGACCTCATGCTTGCCAGGAAGGTGCTGTGCTGCTGACCTGTATCTCTAGTCCAGGATATAATTATTAACATTTAAAAGTTACCAGTCACTTAATGCAGCCATGATTACTTTACTGTTATTTCCCCCCCTTTAAGTATGAACATATCCAAAGATATCCATTGCTAGTGCTCTGAAGGACTGGTGAAAACTTGGAGATGGATTACACAGATGCACTGTTCAAGGACCCTGGTTCCAGCATGTGAAGGAGAGAAGCTAGTGGCCCTCTGGCCATCCCCTCATGCCCTGGCCCTGGGACTCTGCCCTGCTCTGTGCCTATGCGCTTTTACAGAGATTCCTGAGGGTAGGAGGGCTAAGCTGGCTATGAGGGTGGTGACTGTGGGCACCAGGGTGCTTAGTTGCATCACCTGGGAAGTGTTGCATGACCTTACCTTTTACTCCATCATGTACTTTTTGGTGTGGACTTGGGGACTGTATCCTTGATCTGTTTATCCATATATATATATTTTTTAATCTGGCTTAGCCTGCCTTTGGGGTGGGGTTGGCGCAGCATGTGGTGTAGCATATTGTGCTGGGAATTGAATGGTGGTCCCTGGGGTTGCCTAAGCCTGCCTGTGCAGGCGCTTAAATTGCTGAGCCATCTTGCGGGCCCTATACATAGTTTTTGATCTTTTTATTTTCCTTTTCTTTGCTGATCTGTCCTATCCTTTCTTTATAGTGGGGATTAAACCTTGACAGTTTTACTTTTAATTAATCCAGCTGTTTGTTTTACTTTCTGCCTTGGTTCTGCTCTAGGGACCTCCTAGAAGTAAGTCATATGGTTCCTGTCCTTTGCCCTTGTTCTCCTTTTCCCAGTGATTCCCATGTTTTGTATGTTACATGCAGTGGCATGAACTCTGGTTCACAGAATGTGTGAGGGAGGGAGCCCCCCTTTTTCTTTTGCAGTGATATTGGAGAGTGAACCTGGGGGCTCACACTGAGCTAGGTCTGATCCCAGGCTTTTTTGTTTTTATTGTACTCAGAATTAAACGCAGGACGTTGGGCTTGCCAGGCAGGTTCTTATGCCACTGAACTATGTCCTTGGCCTCCCAGGCCATTTTTAAAAAACGTTTTTGAGCCAGCCTCTCTTTTCAGAGTTTCCCAGGCTGATCTGATCTAGAACTTGAGGACCTCCTTAACTCAGCCTCCCTAGGAGTTGAAATCACAGGCATGTGCCATTGAACTCACTTTGGAGACTGTTTTCTTCATGTTTGGGTGGTACTTGAGATTAAACCCAGAACCTTTTCACTGAGTTACATCTCTAGCCTTTCTTTCTACGTTTTTTTTTTTTTAATTGGTTGTACAGATTTGTGAGTTTTATTTTGGAAGATTTGTATATGCACATAGTATACTTTGGTCTTTCCCCATCATCCAGCTAGGACCAGGAAGTTTTATCTTTTTATTTATTTATTTATTTATTTATTTAGTTTTTGAGACAGGGTCTTATGTAGCCCAGGCTTTCTTTGAACTTTCTGTGGTCCTTCTGCCTCCTGAGTGCTGGGATTGCATGCATGTGCCTAGCATTTTCAGTTTTGGAGGAAGGGTGTTTCAGTGTGTTAAATATGTTTTGTTAGGCTGGCATGGTGGCACATGCCTGTTATCCCAGTGCTTGCGAGGCTGAGTGGAAAAGATTACCACGCAGGCCACCCAGATTGTCTCAAAAAAACAAACACACACACACACACACACACAAAAAAAAAAAAAAACCCAGAATTTTACTCATATCCACCCTGCATCGCCTGCTCTTATATGCCGCTCCTCAGTTTTGTACCCTTCAGCTTCTCATTTGAGAGTGTACATCTAAGGGGGATGTGTGATTCTGTGGTTTTGAGTCTGACTGACTTCTCTCGTTGTGTCCTTCCAATCCACTAATTTTCTTATGAGTGATAGGATTTCAGTCCTCTTTGTGGCTTAATAGTACTCCCATCATCTACATGCACCTTAGTTTTTGTCCATTTATTTGCTGGTGGGCACTGGGCTGATTCTATATTTGGTGATTGGAAATTGTACTGCAGTAAATTCAGGTAAGCAGATGTGCCTAGAGTGTTGACTATAATTGCTTTGGATATATGCCAAACAGTGGTATAGAGGGACCTAGGGAGATAACTCCATGGCACAAGTGCCTGCCTGGTAAGTGCAAGGTTGTGAGTTCAAACCCTGATCCCACCAAAAGAAAAAAAAAAAAAAAAAGTAATATAGATAGATCAACTCAAATGATAGCTCTATGTTTAGGTTTTTGAGGCGCCTCCATACTGATTTCCATTGTGGGTATACTAGTTTACATTCCTGTTAGCAGTGTAAAAGGGTCATCCCACCTAGTCATCACCAACATTTATTGATTGATTGATTGGTTGATCATAACCCTTTCCTGTGAGGTAGAAAGTTTTTTGGGGGAGGTGGTACTGGGAATCGAACTCAAGACCTACTTGCTAGGTAGGTGCACTGCAGCAACCCTGAGCTAGACAGTCTTGGACTAGCCAGATAGCTCAGCACACTAAAGTGCTTGCTTAGTTCTGAAATAAGAAAAAATAAAAATTAAGAAAAAAAAAGACAAAACAAACAAACGAACAAAAAAACCCCTCAGGATTTGCCAGGAATTAGGTAGAATTTTCAGGTCAAGAAAGAGAAAACAAAAGGGTCAGTTAGGGCTCTTAAGACTGCCTGGTGGTAAAAATTGTGATACTGTGGTTATGACCAAAGCTTTATCTTCACCCAGTTAACTTTTGCTTTTGTGTTCATGCCTACTTTTCCATTGGAAACTCCAGCCTGCCAGTATTGCCCCTATGCCTCATTCCAGGCACGGAGAAGTAGGTATGTAGCTTGTTGCCATCAGTAGCAGAGCACACTGTTTGGTACCTTTCCCTACTTTTCCTGGGATTCACCTGTGAGTACAGAGCTGCTGCATGGCAATAATGTGTGCCACAGCTGCATGGTTGTCACTGATAGGTGTCTACTTGTCTCCAGTATTTTACTCTGAGAAGAGGTATAGCCATTACACATACCTGTTACTGTCAGCTGAGCTCCTGGAACTACTGGGTCAAGCATTAAGTATGCTTAAAATTCTGGTTTTTTTTTTTTTTTGTCTTTTTGAGACAGAGTCTCACTATGCAGTTCAGGCTGGCCTTGAGCTCACTTTTGTAGCCCAGGCTGGTCTCGAACTCGCACCGATCCTTCTGCCTCAGCCTCCCGAGTGCTGGGATTACAGGCGTGAGCCACCATGCCCGGCAAAATTCTGTTATTAAAGACTTTGCTTCTCGGGGCCCAGCAGGATGGCTCAGTGATCTAAGGCGCCTGTTTAGGAAAGCTTAGGTGGCTGCAGGGACCGCGGTTTGATTCCAGGCACCACATGCTGTGCCAGCCCTGCCCTCGGGGCAGGCTGAGCCGGCCATAACAATAAATAAATAAAAACAAAAGCTTTGAAACAAAAAAAAAAAATTAAAAAAAAAAAAAAAAAAAAAAGACTTTGCTTTTCATCTCTTTTCTGTGTGTCTTAAATTCATCTGGGACTGAAAGCACTAATGTTTTTTTTGTCTTTTTGAGACAGGGTCTTACTATGCAGTTCAGGCTGGCCTTGAGCTTACTTTTGTAGCCCAGGCTGGTCTGGAACTCACATCGATCCTCCTGTCCCAGCCTCCCAAGTGCTGGGATTACAGGTGTGCGTCACCATGCCCGGCCTAGAAGCAGTAATATTCTTTTTTTTTTTTGTTTTTTTTTTTTTTT
>PVJA010049955.1:0-13496 GCA_004027025.1 Myocastor coypus | reverse complement strand
CTGGGATTGCAGGCATGTGCCACAAACCAGCCAGTATTCATAACATTTTATCAAATAGACTGAATAGGTCCATGTCTTTAAATCTTGAGGAATTTTAGAATGAAAGATGGAACTTTGAAAAAAAAGACTGAACTTTGGAGACCATAAGCTATGTAAAATAGTAAATAGAAAAATATGTGTTTAAAGATACATCTTGAAGTAGAAAGAAATTCCAAGGAAACCCCAGGTTATATGCTTCAAGGACAAAAGGCTGATTTCTTCTTGGCATAACCTGAATTAATCTCTTGCTATCTTGATGAATTTAGCATTAAAATATTTAAGTTCTTATTTTATGGATGTATACATTTTTTGGTAGATTGTGTGTGTGTGTGTGTGTGTGTGTGTGTGTAATCTTTGCCACACAGAAAATTATGTGGAAACATTTCTCATTCTTAGGCTAGTGTGGTAACACCTGCTTATAATCCCAGCACTCTGGGAAGCTAAGGCAGGAAAATCAGTTTAGGCAACTTTCATGACTTAGCAAGACCTTGGCTCAGAATTTTAAAAAATTAAGATCAGGATGTAGCTAAGTACAAAGGTACTGCATTCAATTTCAATTTTCAGTGCCAAAAGAAAAGAAAAAAATATTCCTATATCCTTTTATGTTTCTTGAATTTTATGTTTCAGGTGGCTTTCTGCAAGATTATAAATTTACCCCCAAGATTATAAATCCTTATGAACTATACAGTGGTACCCTGGTTCACAAACCTAATTAGTTCCACAGTTTTGGAAAAGATGGCCACATTCATGTTTGTGCAAGAAAGATGGCTGTGGTCATGTGCATCAACCAAGGCAGAATTCATAAACAATAACAAGATTTTGCCAAATGCTTATGTTTGTGAACCAAATTATTAGTTAACAGAAGTGTTTGTGAACTGAAGTACCACTTTATTTTTGCCAAATGTTGTAATTTTGATATTTAAATTTATCCAGCCAGCCAGGCATGGTGGCATACACTTGTAATCGCAGTACTTTGGAGGCTGAGCCAGGAACATCACTGAAGTTCAAGGCCAGCCTGAACAGCATAGCAAAACCAATAAATAAATTTGTCTATCCAAAGCTTACCTCAAGACCACAGAGAAGGGCAACTGGTGAAATGATGCCCTGGGCATCAGCTCTCGGCCTGGACACAATGTAGGAAGCTGATAAGTAAGCTGAAAGGAGAGTGGCTGGGCAACAGTGACCAAAACAGGTATAGTTGAAACTGCTTGTTTTGTGGGATGGTACAGAGAAAGGAGGAAGTTATGCAGACCGAGGGCTGTTATGGTATGGATATGCAGGATCCACCAAAGGCTCTCATATATTGGATTAGTAATATCTCTTAGTTATTACAGACTGATTAGATCCATGACCTCCCAAATGAATGTACTGTGAAGGCTAAATAAAAGAGGCAAATGAAATGATTTCAGGACTGCAGGAGAATCAAAACCCTCTAACAGAATTTGAGATTCTCAGAGGGCTAAGACCAAAGACCTTTTCTGAGTGGCCCATATTTATTTAGTGACCAAAACATGGGAGGAGACTACAGAAAAAAAGGGGGAACCACTCAAGCACTTCTCCAACTATGCTATTAAATGAAGCCACCCAGCAGTGAGAGGCATGAGGCTAGTCTTTATCTAGTTGAGATTGGAGCCAGCTGTCATTGGCTGTGACCATATCTTATCCTTGGAGGCTTAACATCTTCACCCACCATTATAGGCCTTGATAGAGACCAGTGACTCCCAGAGGTTTACATCCTATGAGTCCACTGCCTATCTCCAGACAAGGAGGTAGGCCTTGGACAGACCCACAAGTAAACATGAAAAGCCTATTGGTTAATTTAAAAAAGCCCTGCTTTGAGCTGCTTCAATGTGGTCTCCATCACATGTACCTAGTCTTCAATGCAGCAGTGTTCAGAGGTGGGGCTTTTGGAAGATAATTGAATCTCAAGAGTTCTAAAGTTTATCAGTAAATTAATGCATTGATGACTTCATAATTTAATGTCATTATTGGGAGGTGGTGGAATCTTAGGACATGGAACCTAGCTAAGAGAGTCATGGCAGCACATCCTTGGGAACTATATCTTGTATCTTGTCTTTTTTTTTTTTTTTTTTTTTTTTTTTTTTTTTTTTTTTTTTTTTTTTTTTTTTGCCAGCTCAGCCTGCCCTGAGGGTGGGGCTGGTGCAGCACATAGTGCCTGGGATCAAACCACAGTCCCCTGTGCCTACCTAAGCTTGCCTGAGCAGGCATTTTAGACCACTAAGCTATCTCGCTGGGCCCCTATATCTTGTCTTTAGCTCTTTACTCTCTAGCTTGCTCTCTCTCGTCTGGCTTTATGACTGCCATGTACTGTGCCTCTTTCCTCTGCTGTGTTGTTCTACCATGAAGTTCTGCCTCCCCTCAAGCCCAAAGCAAGGGAACCAACTGCTACCTATGGACAGAAGCCTCCTGAAGCCATGAGCTAAATGAATGTTTTCCCTTGCAAACTTATTTTCTTGGGTATTTTGTCACAGTGATGGAAAGCTGACTGTCACAAGAGCCTACAACTCTATGTAGATCTGTACATCTCTATGGCCAAGGCCTCTGCTTTTCATGTGCAGGACAAATTTACTTGAGGTTGAGTGGATAGTATGAGGCTGGAACAGAGAGCAGAATGCAAGGCAAGGGATGAATGCTCAACACAAGCATAGGAAAGGGGAAGCAGGCTGCATTGTTATAATTGCGCACGAACCTACTTATATCTGTATTTGCTCTGTTCTTTTTCACAAATCAAAGTAAGTCTGGTCCTTGTGCTCTTATACATGCTGAACCTTAGTGAGGAGTGAGCTACTTTATGCTCTGTGATCTATAAATTGTTACATTTTTCCTAAAAATAATAAAACTTGCTCTTATTCCACAGCTGTGATAATAAAGAGCTATTTGGGAGAACTCCAGAAAGATCTGGGGAGTGAGAATGTTTAGATCATCATCCCCAAGATTAGTTCCTGTAGGAATGAATGTACCATATTTTCTAATCCATTTCCTGCTTTTATTTTCTTCCCAGAAGCTTTGACTTTGTTTCTTTTTAACTGTTTTTCAATTTTGGGACTGAGTACATGGAGATTCAGTCAATTCATAGAAACTTAATGGAGGAACCTGGAGCTCACCAGAAAAGATAAAGTAGGAATAAGGTCACACAGCCATCAAATCTAGTTGTGTCCCCAGTGGAACTGAGCAAATGACATGTTTCAATGCCTGCTTTGAAGCTTCTTTTCCCTGTGACTAATGTTTTTAACGGTGTTGGTGTTTCCAAGCAACAAGAAGCAAATAAAATGAATCTTCTAGAAGCAAATGCTCCATGTTGTTGGGATTTGCTTTGCTTCTTTCCTACTGCCTTTGCATGCACCCTTCTGGAACTATGACCACCCTCCTAAACACTCTAGGAAGGCAGTTTTTGGTAGGAACATCAAAGCTGAAGTTTCTCCTGTAATGTTTCACTGTATTCATTTTTCTCAAATGACTTACAGTACTTCTTTTAAGTGCATCTAGAAACAAGCTCCATTGAAGATGAAGGAAATATCACTGATTTTACATTTGAATCTTTTCCACCAAAATGATCATATTGGCCTGAAGCCCACCCAGGCTCTCATTATGTTTTCTCCCTTCTACTCACTGAGCCTTCTTACTCCCATTTTTTGCCGCCTTGACTTACCTTGAGGTAGGCTGGTGGATGCCCCGCTCACCACACAGTTTGCAACTATCTGTTGAAAAGGCAGTACTGGACAACAGTACCATAAGCGATGTAACTCGTTAACAGGGAGAGAGGGGGAAACATCTAGTAAAGCTTGTGTAAATTCATCTATGTATCTGATTTATTTTATGCCCATGTAAAAAACAAAAGAAACATGACTGTAATCAGACTGTACTATGGCACATCAACTAACATCCCATTCACAAAAGTATACCTTAAAGTTCATGAACATATGCCACAGTTATTAAATTTTTTAAAAATACTTTTATAATAATTGCAACAAAAGCAGAAGCTGAGATGTGTATAGTGCCTTGCATATTGACAGTCACCCTCTTATTTAAAGTATGGTAAATGTATATACATTTGAGTTGAAATTGTTGACAGTCATGGTGTTTAAGCAGCATGAGAGCCCATTTCATATGGTGTTTGGGGGGAAAAAACCTGACAGCGAAATGTTATTGGAATAAGTATGTTATTACCAATCAAAGTTGATTGTTTTAGGGCTGGTGAGATAGCTCAGTGGTCTAAAGCACCTGCTTAGGCAAGCTTAGGCAACTGTAGGGATGGAAGTTCGATCCCTGGCACCACATGCTGTACCAGCCCCACCCCCAGGGCAGACTAAGCCAGCCATACATAAATAAATAAATAAAGTTTTTTTAAAAAGTTGATTGTATTATATTTTTGCCACTGTCGGAACACTAATCTTTAATATGGGGCATATAGTTTTCAAGTAAAAGAAATATTTCTTGACCTTTTAGATTTAATTACCTGACTAAATTGGGAGTTTTCATAATAAATCCTTATTTTTAAAGGCAAAATATTCTTGAAACAATAGACAGTTTTGTTTGCTATTTCTTTTTTTTTTTTTTTTTTTTTTTTTTTTTTTTTTTTTTTTTTTTTTTTTTTTTTTTTTTTTTTTTTTTTTTTTTTTTTTTTTTTTTTTTTTTTTTTTTTTTTTTTTTTTTTTTTTTTTTTTGTGGTACCAGGGATTGAACTCAGTACCTTGTGTTTGCCAGGCAAACACTTATTCCACTGAGCTATCTCCATGGCCCTTGTTTGCTATTTCTATCATGGCTTTCATCTTAAGAGATTTAAGCCTCAAACTTTTTTAAAAAATATTTATTTATTTATTTATTTATTTATTTATTTAGTATGGTGTCTTGCTGTGCAGCTCAGACTCATAGTGATCCTCCTCTCTCATTCTCTCCAGTGCTGGGATTACAGGCATGTACCACTATGCCTGGTCTCAAACTATTATATTCTTTTTTTTTTGTCTTTTGAGACAGGGTCTCGCTATCTATATTATTCTTTTATAGTTACTTATTAAGAACTATTCTGAAATGGGCCAAGCATGGTGATACATGGGTGTAGTCTCAGCTACTCAAGATGTTGCAGCATGAAGATGGTAGATTTGAGGCCAACCTAGACAATGTAGTGAGTACCTGCCTCAAAATTTAAAGGTGTAAGTACACTACTCCCTCCCAATAACAAAAACAGAAAACTATTTCTGAATGAGACTCTGTTACAAGTACACTGAATACTTTCTTGGTTTTTGTGAGATAGGTAGCTTTGTCATACTGTTAGATCCGTTTGACCTCTCAAAATGCTTCTGAAGATTGTGCCAATAAAAAAGATGTTTCATACTGTTGTGGTTCAGAAGACAAAATCATAAGTATAGCTGTAGGTCTTACTGACTTTTATTTCTGATTTGAGAATCAGCACAGCTTCCATGATACAAAATAAAGTCCCTGTTGGCAGAATATAAGTTTGGTAAGGTGGAAACAAAGAAGCAAAACAATATGGACAGACAAAACAAAACAAATCTTAATGGTTGGAGCCAATGAGATAGCTCAGCAGATTTAGTGACTGCTTAAGCAAGTGCAGGGACCGGAGTTCATCTCCAGCAGCACATGCCATGCCAGCCTCACCCTTGGGCACACTGAGCCAGCCACCTAGTCCAGCTATGGTGGTACACTCCTGTAATCTCAGGACTGGGGAGGCTGGAAAAAACAAAAACAAAAAATAGAAGGATCACTATGAGTCTGAGCTACATAGTGAAACCCTGTACCAAATATATTTAAAAAAAAAACTCAGTGATTAATATGGACAATTTCAAGTTATTATTCTAAGTGTAAAAGCAGAGATTTCCTTGTGCTAACTCAGATAGACTGGAATCCAGTTTTCTGAGAAAACTGGTCTGTCTTGGGGTCTATTCTTAAAGTTTCAGTTTGATAATGGAGTATTTAGCATGAATGATGTGATACACTGGGACTTAGTATAAATGCTCTGTCCAGATAAGTAGTCCTCATAATTTTAATAGTATTATAAATGGCACAGGATATGTGTATATTCAGTTTTGTTTTGGGAAGCGCACAGTTAGCAAGTCTTTTTTGTTTGTTTATTTATTTATTCTTGTTTCAGAACCTCTGTTTGGTTATTCACTCATCTTTATGGCTGGCTCAGCCCGCTCTGAGGGCAGGACTGGCGCAGCATGTGGTGCCGGGGATTGAACCGCGGTCCCTGAAGCCACCCAAGCTTTCCCAAGCAGGCGCTTTAGACCACTGAGCCATTCCGCCCGGCCCAGCACAGTTAGCAAGTCTTAAAGGCTTTAGGTATAAAGCAAATTTGGACGGTAAGCAAAGGTGAGGTGAGAATCTGGCCTGCTTAGACACTTGGGTTCCTTAGAACAGTAAGTCACCAGTGCTAAGAGAGTGACACCATCTTCCCCACACATTGTCCCTGGTGGTCAGTGCCCAACCACAGAAAAGATGGTTCTGGTTTTACTCACAAAGTGAAAGTCAGAGTTTCACCCTAGTGTTACCATGTAATGGGTGCGTATAGTCCAGGTTCTTGTGTATGATGAGCAAAGAATTGCCAAGTGTACACCCAGCAGTAAGTGACAAACAGCTACATTTATTAAAGATCACAGGAAGTTATGTTCATGGCATGTCTGTGCTGACAAAAGATAAAGCATAAACTGAAAAAAATGGTGTCTGGTTAATAGAGAAGCAGAATCCTACAGATAGGTCATAGCACACAGAATCAACAACACCCCCAAGTAAATCAGGCTTTCAGAATTTAAAAGATATGTACCTTACCTCCAATGCCTTCTCAGAATCTCTAGATGTGAGCAACAGAAATGATTTGCCCTCACTTCATGTGCTTGTTACAGAATTCACTCTGATAGTAATTGTATATGTGATATGTAGCTCTTAGTAAAGTGAAGGTGACTGAAGTTTAGGATGTTTAGATTTAGGATGTTTAATACAAATGCTCTTGCCTACAGCATGAGGCATCTCCTGAGATACTTTATTTTCTACCACTCTTAGGGAAGTAGAAGGAGCAACAGCTGTACAGTGCTGTGTAAATGGGTGGAAGAGAGTGACTTCCTCAGCTCTGTTGTTTCTAACTGTACTGTTCCAGTCCCTGAAATTCATTTTCTTTCATCAGAGCCTGGTGGTGAATGCTGTACTCCTGTGATCCTGCCCTGTGCCCTCAATCACTTCTTCCTTCCCTATGTGGCAGTATCTCATGGCAAACATAGCATAAGTGCTTAGAGATCATCCAGAACTGGTGTTGTAGTCCTGACCACTACAGTGGCATTTTTTTTTCTTTTTGTTGCAGTTGTCTTATCTACAAGTGGTTAGAAGTTCTAAGAATCAAGTGATAATGTGCACAGTGACAGGAACATCAGAGGTGTTCAACAAATGTCAGTGATCTTTGCACCACCACCATTTTTGAAGCTTGAACCTTAGGACTCATTCTCATGGGAGTCTTGTCTTGATCAGTGAGCGTTTAACTTCCTGCTTAAAATACAGCCTTTTGTTACAAATTAGATTGTTGACATTGCTGTTGTTCTGCAAAAGAGATGCGATTAGGCATGCTGCTGTGCTTGTCCCCATTGGCACAGATGCCACAGGAGTCATCATAATACACAAAAATAAGTGACCTCTGAAAATAAAACCTGGCTTTTACTCCTGCACATCACATTCATGAGAGAGATGGGCTTGACAATGGGAGCTTAAGCAGCCTGTATGTAGTAAAGCAAGGAAAGGGAATTAGATGTAATATGTACTGTAATGCTGTGCATTTCCCAAGGCTGGCTTTCTTCTTTCCCCAAGGCTGACTTTCTCCTTTCCCCTGTGCTTCTCTTCCAGGATTTGGTTAAGTGAGCTAGATAGGTCATGGCCTCTCACCCATTTCTTTCCTCTGTTTTTGTTGTTGTTGTTTGTTTGTGTTTTTGTTTGTTTTGTTTTTTTAAATATACAAACCTCTTCAGAAAGTATAAAATCAAAGAAATCAAAGGGTGTCCTTTCTCTAAAGCACTATCCTGTTCTCATCAGGCAGCTGCTGAACCGAAAGGGTTTTGAAGCTAACAATCCAAATGACTGGCTTCCCAGTAGTCCCAGCTATTATACTGTTGACCTGAAAACCAGAAGGGGCCTCTTGCAATGAGGGCTTTTTCAGGCTTTTATGTAATATGGATACTTGAAGCAGTTATCACCAATCACTTGTACTTGAGTCATGTTCAAAATGAAGAGGCATTATTATAGTGGAGTGTTGCTTTCAGCCAGATAGCCTTCTCCGAATGACTGTAATTGCAAAGCAGATTCAAGAACACATCTGACAGCCTGCGTTTTGGGAGGAATCTCTGGGGCCCATCAGGATTGTCCTACACTCTGGCTGAAAACCAGAGGAGGTTTTATAGAAAGGCGAGGATGTAGACTCCTGGTGTCTTTGCTATTAAGTTAAGCCTTATGCATGATATACAGACCACCTCTTTCAGCCTTGAGTTATCTTTCAAGGGAAATATTTGACTGGCTTCATTGATATGAGCCAGGTTAGCTTGAACTAATGCTATGGGGAGGAATCTTGATAAAAATCCCCAGTAAAGTCATAGGGAGGGGCTGGGGAGATAGGTCAGTGATCTAAGTGCTTGTGTGGTGAGTGTAAGGACTTCGGTTCAATTCCTGCTGGAACTGCATGCCATGCTGGCCCAGAGCCCCAGGTGCACCATGCCAGCCCTGAAACCAGGTGTAGTGGTGCACATCTGTGATCCCAGCACTGGACAGGCTGAGGCAGGAGGATCACTACAGGTCCAAGCTGTGTAGTGAGACCCTGTACCAAGTAAAATAAAGTCATAGGAAGTTTGCTCTCTAAATTGGGAAGCTAAGGAAACCACTTACAAAACTTTATATTATAACTTTGTTATACAGTTCTGCCTAGTATGTTTGCCAAAACTTCTTTTATACACACTTTGATGCACACTTTTATACACACTTCATTTTGGGGCGGGGGGGGGGTACTGAGTCTATCTCTTTTTTTTTGTTTGTGTGTGTGTGTGTGTGTGTGTGTGTGACTTGATTCAAACTTATGACCTTACACTTGCCGTGCAGGCACTTGTGCCACAGAGCTATCTCCCCAGCCCCTATACACACTTTGAGATAAATTCCATAATCCACTTTTTCTATTCCAACCAGACTTTATGCTGCATTTGGCTTCTCCCTTCCTCTCTTTTTAACTTTTTAAAAAAATGTATTTAGTATAAAGTCTCACTACACAGATGGAATTCATAGTGATCCTCCTGTTTCCAGCCTCTTAAGCACTAGGATTACAGGCGCATGCCACCACCCCCAGTCTCAATCGCTGTCTCAATGCTATCCCTCTGTCTGCCTAAGCAGGCACTTTAATCCATTCAGCTATCTGGCTGGCCCTCCTTCCTCTCTTTTTGAACTGCAAATTGAGTCTGATAGAAACTCTCTAAACAACCTCTGTAGGGTAGTCAGGGAGGTGACCAGCAGTAGTATTGCTTTTGGTTATTTGAGCAGAGAGAAGGAGGAGCTATCAGATTCTTTCCATCAGAAGGAGCTAGCCACCATCAGCCTTCATCTTTCCAGGCTTCCTTGATTTCCTTTTCCCCAGGACAGAGTATTCTGAGGAGGAACAGGAGGCCAATATCCCTCAAACTCCAGCAGCTATGGGGGGATTGCATAAAGGATCCCTACACTTGTCCAGTTTCTCTTATTTTTCCCAAACTGCTCAGGACAGACAAATCCCAAAAAACCATCATTGAACTCCACTGCTACAATCTTGCAGGCCCCTCTCATGTGCTGTTATAGTACATTTGAGCAGCTGCTGCATTGAAAGCCACTTAGCATGAAAAACATTCACAGGCCTTAGAACTTGACAGTGAATCTGGGGCAAACTTTGTGAATGTAGGGAAGGGAACTCTATGAGGATAAGCAGGGCAGACCTGAGGATCTGAGAAGGAAAAAGTCCTTAGAACCTCCAACTGGCCTAAGGATCTCCCTGGGAGACTCTCCAAAGTTGGGTTTTGGCTTCGTTATGACTGTATACCAAGCAGCCTCCAAGAGCCCCACCTGTCCTGAAGGAGGAGCCCTGTTTCCCACTGGTGGTCCCTATTTAGTGTGCTAACAGGGAGTGTTAAGCCTGAACACTTCTCTCTTCCCCCTAAGGAGCCTGTCAGTGGAGATAGGGATTGTAGAAGCAAAAGCAAGCCTGGAGAGATTGATGCTCTTGTTTAATCTTGGTCTACTTATTGATTGGATTCTACATGATGATAATGGTGCTGGAAGTTATGATGACAGTAGTAATGTTGATGATTTTCTTGGCTAGTTGAATCTGAGGATATGCAAATCTAATCAGTGAGATTATTTTTGAATGAGATATCTCAGCCTTTAGCGGGTAACCCAGGGAGGGGGTGACAGGAATTTCCTACTGTTTGAGGTGATGAGACCATTCTTAATGGTACCCTATGCACAGATTCAAACAATACCAGGAAATTCTTAGTACTAAAATTAAATCTACTCCCAGCAGATACGAGTAGCTTATTTATATAGCTCAAGTTGCTGAATCAAAAACCCATACCTGTCTAAACACATTCTCCTTTGTATTCTAAGTAAGACATTGCACAATTTGAAAATTTAATGCCACTTTTTCTCATCCTTCAGAACATTGACATCACCAACTTCAGCAGTAGCTGGAGTGATGGCCTGGCCTTCTGTGCTCTGCTTCACACCTACCTGCCTGCCCATATTCCATACCAGGAGTTGAACAGTCAAGAGAAAGTAAGTCACAGCTATCTTTGTTCTTCTCTAGAAATCAAAGGAGAATTCTAACTTCTCTTGATAAACATGAGTAGAGGTGGCATTTATAGAGCTGAAATAGGCATTAGACTTCTTTTTTTTAATGTATTTGGTTGTTACAGGGTCGCATAATGCAGCTCAGACTCATAGCAATTCTCCTGTTTTCAGCCCACCCCAGCACTGGGATTATAGACATACTCCATTATGGGTGGACTCTGGCTGGCTCAGCCCACCCTGGGGGCAGGGCTGGTGTGGCATGTGGTGCTAAGAATCAAATCGGGGTCCCTGCACTTGCCTAAGCTTGCCTAAGTCTACTTTAGTCTGCTGATCTATCTCACTGGCCCTGGCATTACATTAGACTATTGATACCAGCACAATAACTACTGACTGTGTGACTGCACCATAGAGTCCCATCCTTAATAAATATTTTTCAGCTTTCCTTCACAATAAATATTCTTTGTTACCTAGGAAAGCACAGTGAATGTTTTACTGTAGCTACTAAGAAGTTGTTGTCACCCACTTTCCAGTTAACTCCCTGATAGAATCTGATCTTCCATGGTTTCAAAACCTTGGACTTTTCCAACCCAATTCCAGGGCTATGTTTGCAGCTCAGTTATAGAATGTTTGCATAGCAGCAATAAGGCCTGGGATTGATTCCCTACTACCACGAAAACAAAAGGAAAAACAAAGTCTGTTTCAAAAAAAACAGAAAGTGGGCCTGGCAGGATGGCTCAGTGGTCTAAAGCACCTGCTTAGGAAATCTTGGGCAGCTGCAGGGACCACGGTTCGATCCCCGGCACCACATGCTTGTTGCAGCCCTGCCCTCAGGGCAGGCTGAGCCGGCCATAAAAATAAATAAACAAACAAACAAAAGTTCTGAAACAAGAAAAAAAAATAAAATAATAAAAATTCTTTAAAAAAAATAGAAAGTACCATCAAAATGATTCCCTGCTCAAATATAGAAAATCACATATCACATTTTAGTTGCATATTAAATACTTCAAGATATTAAACATTAAAGAAATATATGTGACTTAATGTATATCATATTCACAGAATCTTTTGAAGAGTAGTTTTACTGCGATCACCCTTAACAAAGTTGACAAGCCAGATATGGTAGTGCACAACTATAAATCCAGCACTCTGGGAGTTGAGACAGTACCATCACAACTTTAAGACCAGCCTGGGACTTGGAAGATAGCTTGGCCATCTAAACACTTTCTTGGCAAGCACAAGGACTGGTACAAAGGCATGCCATACTGACCCTGGAACCCTAAGTATGCTTTGCCAGCCACTGAAACCAGGCATAGTGGCATGAGACTGGGAAGATCACTGCAAGTCCAAGCTGCATAGCAAGACCCTGTAAATAAATAAATAGATAAATAAATAAAGTTTTAAAAAGCAAGAGTTTAAGTCCAGCCTGGGCAACTTAGTAAGACCCTGTCTCAAAATAAAAAATAAAAATAAAAGCTAGGAATGTAGCAACGGCCCAAGGTTCAATCTCTAGTACCACCAAAAATGAAAGTTGGCAGACTTTTTCATAAAGGACCAAATAGTTCTGTGAGTCACTTGGTTTCGGACACACACATGCAACTCTATCATTAAGCTAAAGTGTCAAGGACATGTCAATGAGTGAGCATGGCTGTGTTCCAGTAAAACTTTATTTGTAAGTATGAAATGTGGGCCAGATTTGCCTGTGGGCAGAAGTTTGCCAGTTCCTGGCTATAGCATTTCACAAAGTCAAATCTGACAGACTGTACTTTGGGAAGCATTGTGCCAGGTCCTACACTCAGTGATTTCTTGCTAGCCATTGTTTACAGACAACACTGATCAACACAAACATGTTCCACATGCCCTTATGCAGTAGACAGCCAATAAACAAGTGAGATAATTTGCAGCAAGTAAAATTATAAGTAATTATAAGAGCCAAGAGAGAAACAGTGCTGTGAGAGTAAATAGTAGGAATCTCATGTGTTTATTTATACATAAGATAGGACCACGGACCTTGCCTCTGATAGCGAAGCATCCTAGTGCTGAACTACAGCTCCCAGCTCCCAGCTCCCAGTGGTCCCACTTAAGTCAGCAGATTGAGACAGCCTTTCTGCAGAGGTTGTACTCAAGGTGCTGTATGAACAGTGAGTGTGAAGGGGGCAGCTATGCAAAGCACTGATGAAACTTTCCAGGCAAAAGAGCAGCAGGAACAAGGGAACACTGGGTACTAGCAAAGATATGAAAAAAGGAAAGCCCTGGCTTCTAGAAAAGAGGGAAGAGTGGCCTGTGATGCCAGGAACAGCTAGAGAGGGCCATACCCTCTAAAGCTCCCTTCTAGGGCTATAAGGATAGCCAATATTTTGGCCCTAGCCCTTCAAGGTCAAAAAAGACCCAGGATATAAGAGAACCTGTGCTGTAATATCCTATAACTCAGAGGTGTCCCAAATTTCCTGGTCAAGAAGATTATGGGACCTCAAAGGAAAGGGATGAATGAACTGTGGTGTGTCTAAGGAGAGTCACCCAGAGAAAAACATTCTCTCAGGCTTTCACAGAAAGCAAAATGGCCAAGCAATGGCCGTGACTTGTCCCGAAGGCTGACACTAACAACAGTTCTACAAAGTACTGCCTATGGTCCCAAACTTAATCCTGAG
>PVJA010049954.1:0-13507 GCA_004027025.1 Myocastor coypus | reverse complement strand
ACTCTCTCCCCCTCTCCCCCTCTCCCTCTCTCCCTCTCTCTTCCTCTCCCTCTCTCCCCCTCTCCCTCCCTCTCTCTTTGTGACAGGTTGCTCTGTATCCCAGGCTGGCTGGCCTCCTCAGTGCTGGGATTACCGTGTGCACCACCATGCCTGCCGTGGTGGTATCTACTTCCTCTTCTCTTTCTCCCTCCTGCCGTTGCCTGGGGGCTGCAGGTTGTGTTTCTGTCATCCTGCTCCACTGTGTTGGATGAGAGCACCTGCCTTCTTGGTCACACCACTTCCAGTTTCTTCTCTTTCTTGAGATGACTGTGGGGGTACAGGGAATTGTCAGGGCCACCTGACTCCCGGAGCCTACCACAGGGGCGCTGGCCTCCGCAGAGCTGGCGAGGGCAGGGGCAGCCCCGTGCGCCCTGGCAAGGGCAGCACTGCCCCTGCCGTCTGCTGTCACAGCCTCCCGTGGCTCTGACCACTCCTCATTCCCTTCCTTTCCTGCTTTGTCGACTGTCCGTGACCCTGCTCTGCCTGCTTGCCTTGGCACAGGGCCACTTTAGCTTTGCCTTCATGGAGTGGCTGCCCTGATGGATGAGGAAGTCGGGCCACCTCACAGCTGTGTAGCCTCTTGGCCTCTGAGCCGGTGTGCGACCCCCCCCCCCACGTGTCCCACAACGCTGTGCTGTGGAATGCTGGGGAGACCTGGGTCTTCTGTCTGACCCACGAGCACCGTGGCTCCGCCTGCCAGGCACTTGCCACTGGTCCTGGCCGGGCGGCTGCTGACAGTGACCTGCCAAGTCCTCGGCACTGCAGCTGCCTGAGGAAAGACCCTTCAGGCCAAGCCCTGTGTGCTCTGGGCTCCTGCCTGTGCTCTGGGCTCGCACTCAAACACCTTCCTGGTAGCAGGTGAGATCCCTGCTCAGCCAGAGAGGGGCTTGGGAATGACTAGGGGAAACACTTGGGTTTCAGCACCTATTTGTGGGTTCATGTCTTCTTTCCTGGCAGCTGGCTCTTGCATCTGGAGATCCACAGCCCTTGTTTGGGGGTGTGCTGGGGCCACCAGTCCTGCTGAAGCGCTCGCTGGCTTCTCTGCATCTCATGTCTGGCTTTCTTCCAGCTGGCGTTAGTAAGCGAGTAAAAGCCAGATTGAGAAGCTCACCCGCCCCCATCTGAGGCCTCTGTGCTCCCCCAACACCACCAAGAAGCCGGGGTAGAGTCTCCTTGACTCTTCCTGTCCTCAGCCTGCTCTGTGCAGAGTGACCGGAGTCCTCCAGGGCTGCTCTTCCTCCAAGCAGAAGGGCCTGGGAGTGCTCGAGGTGTCTCCCAAGATCTGGGTCCCCAGGGCATGTTCTCCCTCAGCACCTATCAGCATGTTTCATTCTCCTGCCAGGGGGTACAGGAAGTGCCCTGTGGGTGCCAGGGTCCCTGCTCACCACAGAGTGTGGGCGTCTAGCAGCATGGCCTTCAGTTCCGGGAGTTGAGTTGGGGTCCCTCTCTACCACATCCCTTCTGCACAGGGAGAACCCTGGGACAGGGCAGAGCAGGGTGTTGTTAGAAAACAATGCTTTGTAAGGGCCTGGAGGCACTGTCCTCAAAAGGCACATGATGAGGGTTGTTATGGTTTGTGTATAAGTGTTACCCCAAAGCCTCATGCAGTCATGGGGTGGCTTCTGGAATTTGTAATTGATTGTGGAAATGGGTGCTGCACCTCTCCTGGGGCAGGTGATTTGCATTTCATTGTAAGGAAGGAAGAGAAGTGAGCTGCTTGAGCTGCTGATACCTCAGTGCACTCTTGCTCTTGCCGGCCACCACGAAAGGTTGCCCTCTGCCATGTTCCTTACTGCCTTGGAGCCAGCTGAATATGGATTGAAATCTCCAGTTACTGTGAGGTAAATAAACGCTTCCTTCCCACATTTTGAGTGTCGGGTGTTTGTCCCAGCAACGAGAGAAGAGTAGCTAAGATAAGGGCTTAAGTCTAATTTGTGTCCTATGTCCTGTGACTGCTTCACGAAGTTCTTGGGTTGACAGACACCATTAGTGGTATCGCGGGAAACAATGTAGAAGAGAAGGGTTCCAGGGCAGGTTGTGGAGTGTGTCCATGCCCCAAACCTTTCCTGAGACTGGCTACCAAAGCCATCTCCACAGAGGGGCCCCTTGGTATTGCCACGCCCAGGCAGGAAAGAAGGGAACAGGAGGAAAGGAGGGAGGGACAGCACTATCACAAGCCTGAGAACAGAGGACAGTCACTGGGAATGGGGGGCAGTGGCTGGACAGGGTTTGGTGTGACTCCATGCTGCTTCCGGCAAGCAGGCCTTTCCGTCGCCCAGGTTCCGACACGCCCCCTGTATGCTGCGTTGCGTATTTACGGTCCCTAGAACTGCTTAGGTTTTTAACCACTGACAGCTTCCTGGGTCTCTAGAGGGTGAAGTCTTATGCAGGGGTGTGTGTGTGTGTGTGGTGAAGTGGCTCTGGGGACCTGTCCACCCAGAAGCCACTGGGGCAGGCATCTGGCCTGAGGCTCCTCCCACCAGCGGGTGGGCCAACGCCTACCTCCAGCTACCTTGCCAGGATTCCTGTTTATCCTGGAGTTCCTATTTATCAGAAAATCCAAGAACCCTTGACCAGAGCTCAGTGAGCCAAAAGCATCAGCAGGGCAGTAGAGTTTATTTTCTGTTATTGATGGAAACCACAGGGATGTGACCGTTGTGTGAGGCTGTTGTGGGCCGCACCCGGGGTCACTGTCGGCATCCAGAGAATAGCTGTGCGGTTGTCACTTTCCTGAGCGTCCTTATCGATTTAGTTTTAGTTCTTCTTGTTAGCTGTAGCAGGGAGTCCTACTGTGGAGCTCTGTTTTCCAGGGACGGGCTGGTTGCTAAGCCAAGTTGCGGCAAAGAGGAGGCCCTCAGGGCACTGCTGGCCGGGACGCACGGCCCCTTCCGTAGACTTGGAAATGGCCAAGGAAAGCGCTCTAACGCCGTCTGAACTGTGAAAAAGGAGGGCCTGCCTCCAAGCAGAAGTCAAAAAGCAAGCAAACAGATGTGATGGCGGCCTGGGTGGCTTCAGTCATTGGAAACAACCACGGCAGTTTATGCATGCCTCAGCTCGTTATGAGGCTGTTTCGCTGCTAGCGGAGCAACCTAGCATGGAGTGTACAGTTACAAGGAGGCTAGCTAGCATCGGGGCAAAGCGATGTCCAAAGCGCTGAGACGAAGGCGGAACGCCGCCTGCCACAAGAGCCTGAAGTCAAGAATTAGAAGAGTTACAATGGAAGAGGGAGCAGAAAGAAATAAGTGGCCTTCCAGCAACCTGCTAAGCAGGCATTTGGGCAGGAAGCTCAGCAGCTGGCCCAGTGCACTGTCTGGTGTGCTGAGAAGAGCCTCCAGCCTGGAAATTCCAAGGTAAAAGCTACAGCAGAGGAACGGTGAAGTTAACAGCTTCATTAAAAGTTGTTGAGTAATGTAGAATTCCCACCTCAAGCCCATGGCCTTTATTTATTTATTTATTAAATTCCTTTTTTTAATTTTATTTATTTATTTTTCTTGTTTCAGAACCTTTATTTGTTTATTCACTCACTTTTATGGCCGGCTCAGCCTGCCCCAAGGGCAGGGCTGGCGCAGCATGTGGTGCCGGGGATCGAACCGCGGTCCCTGAAGCCGCCCAAGCTTTCCCAAGCAGGCGCTTTAGACCACTGAGCCATCCCGCCGGGCCTTATTTATTTATTTATTGTGGTAACTGGCATCGAACTCAGGACCTTGCACTTGCCAGGCAGGCACTTGTGCCCCTCAGCTATCTTCCTGGACCCCCGTGGCCTTTAAATGAGAGTACACAAGGTCCTGAGAGCAGGAGGTATCTGAATTTGAATATGGATTCTTCAGAATTAGAATCCAAAAATAAGTCAACAAGGTCTACTTTCGGAAGCGTCACCAAAATATGAAGATATTTGATTGCTTCTATAAAATTTCTGAGGGTCACTGGATCACGTGTGCAGATACAGATCACTACGGAGCATCATAGAACTCCGAGGCAAGGGTGGAAAGATAACAAATCTTGAGCCCTGTGATTGTAGGGGAAGGATGTCCGGAGGCTGCCTGGGCCAGCTGGTACCCAAGCCAGGCCCGACCAGGAGCCTAGGTGATCCCAATGTGTGTAGGAGGGGATGTGACTTGAAGAAGAGAGAGAGAACAACCTGTGTCAGGACCCTGGGCCATAGCTGAGGTGTTTGTGTTGGATTACCAGGATGGAATCTACAAGAGACTATGTAAGACAGGGAAAGGAAAACTGTTACCCAACATGCGGGCAGAATACCTGCCCCAGTATCAGTACTCCCCTTGCCTATGTGTCTGTGGAGAGTGAGGGTCACCCACCGTCTGTGTCACTGGCCCTGGGCAGCCTCCTCACTCATGTCCCGATTGGTCCTGATACTGCTTCATTCCCAGAGGACATTAACAGCCCTTAGCCAGTCAGCCCTCTAGTACACCCTCCTCAGACAGGTAAGGAAACACCACACAAACTGTAAACCTAAGCCAAATAAAAGCCACCATCAACTGAACAACCCTCTTGTGATATTTCTGCACTAACCTACCATGTTTTAATACTCTTCTGACTAAGTTACAAAATACTCATTTCATTGCCCTGGAAACATTGCAGACATTTCACTCGATTCCTCTTCTTGGCATATTTTATAGTCTTGAAACAGCACATTTATGTATTTTTCTACACTACCACGGTGGGGTAGTCATCATAAAAGGCCTGCAAACAAACCCCTCATGCCCCGCTTCTCACATTAGTATAAATCTTTTCCCTTTAGATCATAACGATTTCACACACACACACACACACACACACACACACACACACACACACACACACAGATGCAGCCCAAGAAAAATAAACAAAATATAAGGATCTGTACCATCATCCTAAGGCTTCAAGCTGCACTCTAGCACCAAAAGGTTTAAGTTGGTATACCAAATGTACTCAAGAAATTAACAGCTCAGAAAAACGGGGGTGGGAGGGGAATTGTGGGTGGGAACATGAAGCGTGCACTGTTTCATTCTTGAGCTGGGAAATGTGCCCTGACCCACAGGGAGGGACGTTTGGCACAGCTGCATGGTACAGCTCCCTCAGAGGGCTGGGCTCTTCTAGGCCAGCTTCAGAGGCACAGGAACATGGCCAGAGGCCTGGGAGGTGGACCCAAGAGCCCTGGATCTCCACTTGTGTTTTGTGCTGCGTGTTGATGTCCTAAGTGCCTCAGCTTGGTCAGTGCTCTTGGACCAGCATGTCACTCTGCTCTCAGACATTTCTTAGTCCCGAGACACCCTCTGTTAATCATTTGCTCTGGCTTCAGGATAGACAAAACAGTTTTTTGTAGGGAAAACATTGTCCTGTGATATATGGAAACTTCCAGATCCATTGATCCATTTTATCGTGATCAGTGCCGTTAGCATAATCCTGTCTCACAGGAGAAGCAAGCCTCAAAGGATGGTTCTCATGCATCCCCAAGTGCCAGACATTGGCAGCAAAAGTGAGGCTTGGCCTAGAAGGGCCTGCAGAAGGGAGGCCGCAGGCGTAGTGGTGGGGTGTAGGTGGGTGGTGGATGGAGAGGGAACCACCTGATGGAGCTGGAGAGGCCCACAGGGACTTTGCTTTAGAGTCCTAAGAGCCCATATGCAGGATGCTATCAGGTGTCTGAGCTCCGGGTCAGTGTCACTCAGGCCAGGAGACCCTCAATAGCATGGGGACAGAAGTCTGAGTACTGTGCCTTCAGAGCCTACCTATCTCCTTGGGTCCTGTGAACTGGAGTCAGAGCTTGTACCAGGACTGTCCTCCTCAAGTCCCTTCGTGGGGCCCATAGGTAGGCCGGGAGTGGCCATGTTTTCCTGGGAAGTGGGCAGGCATGGAGCTTGGACGGACAAGCTAGGCTGTCTACCCCTGTGTGGAACCTGGGCTATGGGAAGCAGGTGCTGGGCCGGGGAATAAGGGAGAGCGATGCCTTCACTGATGTCCCCACTAGGGGGCACACTCTGCCTTGGGCCGGGCGCCAGGAGAACACAGCGGCCCGGCCCTCTGAGCCCTGCCCTTATCCGGGGACTCCACTCAGCGCCCTGCTGCTGGGATGGACCACTCGCCAGGCTGGGACGATGGTCCACCGCTTCCCTTCCCCCAGGGATGTGGAGATGAACCAGGAGGTCGGCACTGCTGCGCAACCACACGCATGCTTCTCTCTGTAGAGAGTGCTTTCCCACGTTTTAAGATTCCGAGACTACTACTGGTACAGCCACCCTGACAGCTATCCCGTTTGCTGATGTTCTCGTCCCCTCCCTGCGCCCTCTGGGCTTGCTAAGGGGCCGAGCACTTTTCTCTTCTTACTTTGAAATCGTAACCCATGGAAAACAATTACGGGAAATGCTCTGGAGTAGAGAGTGGAGAGCGGGCTCGTTGTCATAAGCACCACATAAAGTAGCTAATGAAACGGAATAATCTCCTTTTCACTGGGAAGCTATGCAACAAGGGGCACCCACGCTGCCTGGCGGACCACTCTGCCTCCCGTTCATCCTGCACAGGTGCTGTGAGCCTCAGCTTTCCTCAGTGCAGGGAGGAGGGGACGCTCCACTCGGTGGGAGCAGGCACTGGGTAGACCAGCAGTCCCGTTGTCAACCACGCTAAGAGGCTCAGGGTGCCGCACAGATGGCCTGGGGCCTGCTGGGTGGCCCAGGTCCATGGGGCGGGCTCACACCTGGCTGTTCCGCCTGTTGGGTTAGCGGCCGAGTTCTGATCGGTGCCTGATTTGTTGATGCATTCTGGCATCTGGGAGTAGCAACTATTTATTGGGCTCTTACTGTGTTCTAGATATCGTAAGAAGGGTTTGCAGGCAGTTTTCCATTGTTTCCATGTAGAAACAATGAACAGGGATGCTGGAACCAGGCTCTGTGGCACAAATTTAGTGTCTGAGACACCAGCCGTGTGAACTCCGTCCAACTCTGAACCTCTGCGGTCCAATCTCCTTTGTAACAGGAGAATTAAATAGTGCCTACCCATTGGGGTATTGTGAATTGGATGTGTTAATGTCTTTAAAGTGCTTTTGAGGCTGTTAGGCACACCACTAATGTGTTAATGTCTAGGGCAGCGCTGCAAAATAGCTTCTGTGTTATAAGTTCTGCTTTCAAATGAGGACACCAAGCCTTTGGTAATGAACTTGCCTAGATCCCTAGAAGTGGGCGGTCTTATACGGAAGGCCTGGGTGCTGTGCATGGTGCTACTTCAGCACCAAGTGCTGGGACAAAGTCCAAGGTCCAGGACCAGGTGTGCAGAGGAGTGACTGTAACCAAGGTCATCAAATCTTCCAAATGAATGGTGTGGGGGGGAGGGAAGACAGAGGGAGAGAGAGAGTGTGTTGGGGCAGAGGGATTTTCTGAGGCCATTCTCTTCCCCTGGGACCAGATGTTGGGGTGAAGGGTACTTGTGGGAGGGTGGGATCCATAAGACAGGGGGAAGTGGAGGCAGAGAGGCAGCTGAGGGCCTCCCACTTCCCTGGGTAGCCCAGACCCTTCTGCTGGGAGGCAGTGCCCACTTCTTAAAGGAGAGCGGATTCAGCCCAAAGTCAGGCTGCAGGGGTACTGTGTCTGAGTGAGGGGTTCTCTGTCCCTTGCTCTGTCCATTTTATGGGCAATTTTGAGAGGCCAGCTGTGGTGAAAGAGGCCCCCACTCCTGGTGTTACTGCCCTCTTCCCTGAGCAGTGTGCCTGTTCCTTAGATGTGGGGGTCTGGTTGGGATTTGTGGGGTACCCTCTTTCCAAATGCCCAGTTTTATTTCTTTTATGAGCCTTAGGCACCTGCTGGCTTGTATAAGCCATGTTTGCTCTAGAGAAGGTGCCAACATGGCAGACATAAGGTAGGTCTAGTGAGTTCTGGGTGCAGTAGCTAGACATAGGTGGGACTGGAAGTCAGTAGAGGATGCTGGAGGTGGATTAAAATAGCAGAATCTTAGAAAAATGTATTATTGTAAAAATGACCTTTTCCTTGCTGAAATGCTGGAAGGCAGATATGTGGAAAGGAGAGACATCACCCCTATGACAACAGTGCTCCGCGACACGCTGGCCTTTCCTGCCCCGTGTTGGCCTTCCCCTCTCCTGCTCCTCCTTCCCTTCCTCATGATTCGCCAGAGTCCATTATTGCCCACTGGTGCCAGGTGCTGTGAGAATAAGAAGGCTCACGAAGTTACATCTTAGAGGACAGGGCTGGCCAGCAAAGACAGAGCATAAAATGCTATGATAGGGCTAGGGAGCCTGACCGGGAGGGAGCCGGGGTCGGGCATCTCTGCCTGGCCGTTTGCAGCCTCAGGACTTCTAGGTGTGCGCCTTTGCCATCTTTTTCCTCTATAAAATCGGGCCCTAGGATCTGATTATTTTTTCACTTCATGTTAGGAGCATTTTTGGAGTCCAGAAAATATCCTACTTGTAGGGTAGGGCGACTCAGTCATCCGGCTCTCACATATGTGGGCAAGCGCTGTTGACAAGTGGGGCGCCCAGCCCTCTCGGAGGGCGGAGATGCTGGGTGGCATCCTTTCCTCCTCTTTCTCCTCTTCCTCTGTTGTCCTCCCCGGTGTTGTAGCCCGAAACCCTGATGAGGCCTGTCTCCAGGTCAGGCTCAGCACCTAGAAATCCACCACAGTCTCCATGCAGCCAGGCATGTCTGCTCTCTGTCCACAGGATGGGTCCCCGGGGGTTCCGACTCTGCCCTGCCCTCCCCTGGCGAGAGTTCTGTCAGCACCCTGCAGATGCTGGGGCAGGCTCAAGAAGGCAGCATCTGTGATGCGCTAAGTCCCCGAGGGCTCCAAGGGCACAGAATCAATGCTCCCTGTCCCTGACAGCCCAGAAGCCCCTGCCTTGGGGACTTTTCCCTCCGCGCTGCCCCTTCCCAGCAACTCCAAAATGCAGCCTTTCCCCCCTAAGCCCTGCCCCTGGAGGGGCCGGTTTTACTTGCTTCTTCTAGGCATTATTGCCAGTCAGCCTAGTCCCAGGGCTATGGAACCACATTTCCTTATTAAGGCTTGGGCTTTAGCACTGTTCTGCTCACAGGTACACGTTCCCCATGAATGTTATCATCACACATACCTAAAAAAAAGGTTTTTCTTCTTTGGACTGAGTTTTCTTTGAGACCAGCCCAGGAGTCTTTGAGTTCCAACCTACAGTCTCCATCGCAGGATGGCTGGAGCCTTGCGGGGCAGTGTAGCACCCACTGTGTACGGACCAGAGGGCCCACTGCACAGCTCCTGGCCTTCTGGGTCGGAAGACTAGAGGAAACTCCAGCTCAGAGTTTGTGTGTGTTCCAGCTGTTGCTGCCATTGGAGGGACCATCTTTTTTAAGCCCGAGACACCTGTCCTCAGGCTCCTCAGCAATGTGACCGGCTCCCGTCCCTTGAGTATTCCCTTCTATGCTGTCCCCCATGGTTTCCCCAGAGGCAGGTTCAGGGAGCTGGGTGGACCCCACACCTTGGCCAGACTGGGGAAGGCTGAGAATGGTTTCTGGATGCATCGGCTTTGAACACCTTGAATTCACGGTGCTGTGCATTTCTACGGAAGCACTGCTCCCTGAGCAACGCAGGTCCCAGGAGTCAGAAGGCCTTCAACTTCACTCTGGGAGCGCTGGCTGGTGATTCCTTGGATGATCAGGCCAGCTGTGGCTTCAGCTGTGGCACCCCAGCCGGACATTTCCCCATGTGAAGACCCTGCCAGGACACCTTGGAGTAGGGACAGAAGCTGCAGTGTTCCAAGATCCCGCGCAGCTGCTAGAGGCCTCCGAGGCTACAGCGATGGAGCCAGGCCCCATAGGGGCTTCTGGAAAGTCTCCTTGGGAACTACCATGTGGCTCACCAAGGCTGCCCCCCCCCCCGCCCCAGATACACAGAGGAAAGCTGAGTATATACCACACATGGCCCCTCCTTACGAGATTCAATATATCTAACAAACCCCAGGAGGTGCCTGTGTCCTTGGCTTGCCCAGGGCACTGTCTTGGGGAGCGAGATTGCCTGTCCCCTAACATCCTGCTTTGGTGCCACGGCATGGCTTTCAAAGTTCTTTCCTTGTAGGCTCAGCCCAGAGCCCCAAGATCACCCTGCGGCCCCAACACAGATGCTAGGACACTTGCTGTGACAAAACCACAGTGGCCAGACTCGCATCCTGAATGCAGGCTTACTCCAAATCTCCAAATGCTGTCCCTCACATCTAAGGCTAGGGAGCCTGGAGGAGGCTGCTGCCAGCCCTGAAGGAGAGCCAGAAGTTCAGCGCAGTGACAGACACAGGATTTCCAGGAGAGTGGGTGCCAGAAGATAGCCCCAGTGGCTAAAAGATGCTTGCACCCGAAAAAGCCATTTGTGTGGGTCTTTCTGGTGAGGAGAAAAAGACTTAAATAAACAGAGTTTTCTTTCCTTCCCAGCAGTTCACAGGTGGGAAAAAAATTTTCTGATTCAGAAGCAGAGGTTGAGGAAGAGTGTGCGCCCTCTGCAGGGATCCTCTGGCATTGCAGGCAAATTGGTTGAGCATAAACCTGTCTTGGTGCCCTGCTGGCTATGCAAGACTTGAGAAGGTGCCCCAGCTGTGACCCTTGGAAAGGAGTGCAGCGTTAATAGACCAGAGCCTGGGGTGAGGTGGGGGATCTGGGAAGGAAAGGATGCCACGGGACTCCAGAACTTGTGTGAGATGCGAATTGTTTGGGTTAGAAAGGTGGTGTTATGAGAGGGTGGTGATGATTGTGGAGAAAATGAATACAGTGCCTGGCGCGCAGCCACTGGCCTGAGAAAGAAATAGCTGCAGAGGACAGAAAGAGAAAAATAGCCTGAAATCTTCGATAGCTCTATGTCCAACCTTTGCAAGACCAGCACAGGAAGACAGTAGATGTCTGGTGGGAGAGTTCCAATGCACGAGGAATTCCACGCTTGTCTGCAAGATGCTTTGGATGCTTAAGCATTGTTCTTGTAGGTGCCGGGTCCAAGAGGAAAAAAAAAGTCTAAGGACTAGCGGGGTAGCCAGGCAGCTGTATGGATTCTTAGCAGGATGGGGTAGGGGTGGGGAGCCAGGTGGTCCTGAAAATAGCACGCAAGGATGAGCAGCGGGAGGGATCAGGGAGGCACAGGCTTCTATCTGTGTCACACGAGGTGCGTGTATGTCTCTCCAGGGGGCACTTTGGGGGTCCCATACTTCTCTGTCTAACCTGCTACAGACAGCTCAAAGGCTCTGTGCACTTGAAAACACAGAGGGAGAGGGAGGAGGGGCAGTGTGAAGGTCAGTGAGCTTCTTGACCTCTCCTCCCCTCTGAACCCTCTCTGCTTCCTGCCGGGCAGTCTCTGGTCCTCCGTGCTTCTCACAGGCGCTAACATCGCCCAAGTCATCTTGGCCTCAGTCCCTGTCTGTCCTCTCCTGCCCTCCCTGCCAATACTCCCAGCCACTTGCTAGCTGGTTCCTACCACTTCCGTGGCCATCGCGAGTTCCAGCCCTGTCTCCTTCCACACGGGCGCCCTGTCCTCTGGCCCAAGCTCCGGCAGAGCTCCCCGACTGCTCTGACTTGTGGTTATGCACCCAGCCCAGGGACTCTCCAGCTTTCCCAAGCGGGCCACGCCCCCAGGCCAGGAAACCTCTGGGGACTCCCTGTTACCCGCTCTTGGGTGAAAAGCCCAAACTGTACATTTAATTTAGTGTCGGAGGCTCTGCAAAGCCCACTTCCACCTGCCTTGGCCATTCCAGTTGCCCACAAGCCTTTTCATTTCTGTCCAGCCAGTGTGGTCGGTTATTCTTAAATGTCCTACATGCTTTCTCCTTGCTGTGTGGACCTTACTGGTCAACACAACATTTAATGAGTGGTGGCGTTGTCCCCTGGCTGCCAGGCTCCCACGGACATAAAATCCACTTGGCTTTGCAGGCTTGCCTTGGAGGCCCTCGGGCCAGGTTCCTGACCTCCATCCATCTGTACTGTTTGTTGTTTGCTGAGTATTAGATACAGTCTAGACTCAAGCATCACACGAAATATTTGAAGGGGGGATTCTGACATTGTGAAAGGGTTGGGTGTGGCTCCGGGGAAGATCATCCTGGGGTGTGGTAGGCACTCACGCTCACCTGACTGCCCTAGATCTTCTGGCTTCTTTCATAGTGTTCCCTCCCCCTGCCTAGAATGTCCGGTTTGACCCCGGTCAGCATCCAGCCTGCTATTCATGTCTACCTGGCTTTTTTGGTTGCTTCCCCCATTGGCCTTATTCATTGCTCCTCCCCTTCTTCTTGAGGGAGCCACCATCCCAATGGCCCTGCTCATTGCATAGTGTCTATTTCTCCTGAGTTTTGACCTGGTCCACATCAGGCCCTGGGCATCTCGTCTCTGGATCAGCCCTGTCCTAAGCAAGTGCCCCTGTTTCTTTAGGAAGGTGTCAGCTGTTCTGACCCTCCCCCCTTCTGCTTGTTTGCCAGTCTCCATTGTCACCAGATCATTCCCTGGCCAGCTTTGGGACAGGTATGGACAAGAGCTTTAGTTTGCTTTGTGCTGAGCCTGGGTCTTGCCCTTGCGTGGTAGATTGGCAGCCCCTTATGCTAGTAACTTTGATGGTAGCCCTAGGACCTGTGGTTAAGTGATGCTGGGAGTGTCTTCAGAGAGGAGAGTGGAGTTTTTGTGCTTCCCCATACGAGTGCTCTGAAGGTGCCAGATACTCAGGCACCAGGCTGATCTTCTTGGACAAAAGGAAGAGAAAGAAGAGGGAAACGATACAAGCTAAGGAGAAGGGCTCCAGTATTCCTGAAGGAGAGGGAAGGTTTCCAGCGGCAGGAAAAGCGGATGGAGCCCCAGAACTGCCAGTGCTTCCAAAGCAAAGGTCTGGTTTCATTCATTCACTACACCAAAGTCTCTGGGTTCTATTCTGTGCCCGGTGCTGTTCTAGCAATGGAGAGCCTCTTAGTAGACAAAACAAGCTCGCCTTCTCCTGCCATGGGGTTTGAACCAGGCAAAAGACCCGAGTGAAGCATCTGCCACCCTGTGCTCATACTGAGCACTCTTAGGGCTGATCTGGCAGTTGCTTCCTGCCCACTCTTACACCACAGCCCTCCTCGGCCCCCCGCCCCCCTGAAGGTGAGCCTAGAGACCTGCTAGAAGCGACAGAGTGGACGTGAAGAGGGCTCAGCAGGACCAGAGCAAGGCACAGGAGGAGAGGTCGAGAGACAGGGTGTATTCTCAGCTTCAGGGTGAGAATGTGTTTGTAGAGGGCCTGGACACGATGTCCAGTTGTTGCACTCGCTTCAGCAGCACATAAACTAAAACTGGAACGATACAGGGAAGATTAGCATGGCCCCTGCGCAAGGACGACACGCACATTTGGGAAGCGTTCCCTATTTTTACGACTTGAAAAATTATAACATCTACACCCTGTGCTCTGTATAACTAATAGGAGGACAACAATATGCACTGTATCAAATATTGAAATGTACTACTGGGGCTGGGGAGATAGCTCCGAGGCACAAGTGCCTGCTGGGCAAGTGCAAGGT
>PVJA010049953.1:0-13506 GCA_004027025.1 Myocastor coypus | reverse complement strand
TTTTTTTTTTTTTTTTTAATTTTTATTTTATTTATTTATTTTTTTCTTGTTTCAGAACCTTTGCTTGTCTATTAACTCATTTTTATGGCCGACTCAGCCCGCCCCGAGGGCAGGGCTGGTGCAGCATGCGGTGCCGGGGATCGAACCGCGGTCCCTGAAGCCGCCTAAGCTTTCCAGAGCAGGCGCTTTAGACCACTGAGCCATCCCGCCGGGCCCCTGAAACCAATCTTAACTGCTCTGAGTTTCTGACTTTAAGGAATAGTTAGGTGCTTCCTTTGAAAGGTTTCCTCGTGAGTACAGGGCTCTACACTCAAGTGACAATGTTTCAAGGCCCTTAGTTAATCTGCAAAATCTCTTTGCCTTTGCCATGTAAGGCAATACAACCTGGGTTTGATATCCTGTTATCTTTGCCATACTGTAGTGGTTAGAAGCAAGTTACAGGTCCTCCTAAAAGTCAAGGGGAAGGAATTATATAAGAGGACAGGGACCAGGGCGGGCAAGGTAGCTCAGCAGACTAAGCGCCTGCCTAGGCAAGTGTGGGGGACCACCTGAGCAGCTCTCCTTGAAAGAAGAGTGACTGCCTCCATTTTGACTGAGCCTGACCCTATGCCCTTGTATTGAAATGCACAGAGCTGGCTAGGACTTTTCATTATCCTCCCAATTGGCCTTAAGCAGTGTATATTGGTCTAGCTGAGGTGTTGGTGGTAATTTTTGAAGATGGCACATGTGTTTTCCTGAAAACAGGACGAAGAGCCAATGCTCCACAGTGTCAACTGGAATTGAGCCTCAAGACAGAGGCTGTAGCTGGGCGTGGTGGCTCACGCCTGTAATCCCAGCACTTGGGAGGCTGAGGCAGGAGGATTGGTGCAAGTTCGAGACCAGCCTGGGCTACAAAAGTGAGCGCAGGACCAGCCTCAACTACATAGCGAGACCCTGTCTCAAAAAGACAAAAAACAAAAAACAAAACAAAACAAAAAGATAGAGGCTGTGACTTCCTGGGGTTTGAAAGATTACACATCAGAACTGAAGCACCACGGGTCCGGCGGGATGGCTCAGTGGTCTAAAGCGCCTGTTTGGAGAAGCTTGGGCGGCTTCAGGGACCGCGGTTCGATCCCCGGCACCACATGCTGCGTCAGCCCTGCCCTCTGGGCGGGCTGAGCCGGCCATGAAAATGAGTGAATAAACAAACAAGGGCTTTGAAATAAGAAAAAAAAATAATAATAAATAAAATAGAAAATTCTTAAAAAAAAAAAAAAGAACTGAAGCACCAGACCCCCAAAATATTAGATACTATCTCAATAGCATAATGCAAATTACTTCCTTTGCATATGTCTGAATATGGTGGAGGTGAATGCAGGCCTTTTACCTAGCCCAGCTCACAGTGCTCACCTTCTTCCCACAATTCCCTTTTGCAAGCCACTCCACCTTCTGCAATGAATAAAAACTGAGTGCAGCCCTGGGGTCACTGTCTTGGTTCCAGAAAGCCATCTTCATGGCTATACTTAGGGCCCCTTGACTCTCCAATAATTATATATATATATATATATATATATATATATATATATGTCTTAGTGTCTTTGTTATTGCCATGGGTTGCACTGGAAGTGGTAGACTGGAATTAACTTGGTAAAATTCCAGTAACATGGTTTTAGGATTGTAAGTTTAGACTTCTTACGCCAAGATGAGAACCAGGAAAGAACTCTGACAGGCAAGCACAAAAACTGGGGTTTGGTCTCTGGCACTATGTGCTACCCCCGCCTTGCCCTAGGGCCGGCCGATGAGACCGGGCATGATAGTGCACACCTGTAATCCCAGTGCTGGGGAGGCTGAAAACAGGAGTCTGGCTGCATAGTGAGACCCTGTACCAAATTCATAAAAAAAAAAAAAACAAAAACAAAAACAAAGGAGCACAGTGTCATCTCTGAGTTCTGTCTACCAAATACCTGTAAGTCAATTTCATTTTTGTTCTCAGATTTTCCATCTATGGAATCATAAGCTGAACTGGAAGATTTCTAAGTTTTTTTTGACTTTAAGCTGAACGATGATGATAACTCTAATATTAGTCCCAATGCCAGTAGTATTATGGCTAATTTACATGAATATAATATAAATAAAAGCATACCAAATGACCTGTAGAGTGCTACCTATTGTAGGCCAGGCAATGCCCTAAGTGTTTTATAGGAATAGTTTCATTTCATCCTCACCGTAGTTCATGAGCTAGAATGTGTTCTTATCCTAGATTCCTTTGGAAAATGAAGAGATGGTCTATACTTATACTGCCCAGTATGGTAGTTATTGGACACATGTGACTGTTTAAATTTTGATACATTTAAATTAAAACTTTAGTTCCTCAGTCAAGCAGGAAATTCTATAAAACAACACTGTTACAGAGGTTCAGTGGCGTAGCCAAGATTATATGTGGATCATACATGATTCTCAGACTGGATTCTTGAACTAGTGCTGAATCACACGCATGATCCCAGCTGTTAAGAAAGGGCAAACTTAAGAGAGGAAGAAGAATTAAGTTATTTCCATGATTCTCATCTCAAGTTCTGTAGCTTCAAGAAAGTCAGAGGCGGCCACCAGCAAATGACCCCAAGTCAGCAGACTTTGAATGAGATCACACTCGCCCCAGGCACTGTGTCTCACTTTGGGTTACCAGGGACACAATGGTGTGTGTCTTTACAAAGCTGCAGGGGAAGTTGGAAATATATAATTATTACAAAGCAGCAAAAGCTAACATTCTAAGAGAGATTCAAGCAAACAGCCTGGAGGCTTAAAGACCCCAAGCAGGAGTGTCCCTACAACACACATGGGTTTCCTGTTGTGCTGGTCCGTTAAGCACCCGTTGGACTTTTGAACTATCCTAGACATTGTGAACAGTGCTAGGAAAGGACATGCAGACTGTCATTGTGGTACTGTGTTTTCACATTGGCTGACATCTGGGCAGCCTGACAATAATAAATCCTCACAGAAATGCAGTGCAGAAGCAGCTGACAGTCTCAATGAAAAATTAGGTTTTCCACTTCTAACTTCCAAGGGTTATTCAAAGTGTGAGAAATGCAAGAAGGTTAGGGAAAGAGGTTTATGAAAATTGATGAGGAGTGTTTGGGCTGGAGCCCTTTGGAGCCTGTTCCTATCCCCGGGCTGGCCCAGCCTGGCCCGGCTCGCCCTGGTGCCTTTGAAGTGTCTTACCTGGATGGTGAGCTAAGCCGCGCCTGGCAGGACAAGCGGGAAGGCTGTGTGGTCTGGCAAAGAGCTGAGCAGAGGGAAGAAGGACGGAGGCCGAGCCTGGGGCTGACTCATAGCACTTTCATGCCAGCATTTCACCGTGCGGGCCAGCTAGGAAAGGAGGAGAAGACCCAAGCAACCATCTCCCCAAGAAATCCAGATGTCCTTCACGGGCACAAACAAGGCAGCGTCCCAGCTTTCTTAGGCCTCTTCCTCTGTGTGTCTTGAGACTTATTTGTCTTCTTCCTTTTCTGGTGAGTCCTCCTGAGGGCTGAGTTTTGTCTCTGCCATTGTCACTGTGGTCAGGTCCAGCTAGTCAGAGCTTGTAGGACCTGACCATCTACTACTCCGAGGCTGTCTTTCACCTTTCCTTTTAGTGTAAGTAAAACCTAGGTTTCTGCCCTGTTCTGAGTGATGTGTCTGGGTGGGCCTCTGCCCCTCTTCCTTGACAACAAAAACTTTGGGAGTGGAGAGAATAAGAAATGCTCTTGACCTGGCAAGGGCCTCTCAGCAAGGCTCTGGTTCGGTCTGTTGCTGGAGCAACTGCAGAGAATTTTTAAAAATAGGTACTTTTGGTACAGGAACAAAGAACAACAACAACAAAAAATCACTCCTTTAAAGTGAATACTTTTCTGTGGCCTTGGATTCTATTTCTCTGCCCCCCTCTCTCGCCCACAGGGTTCTCAAGCCAAACTTCTTCCACTTTTCTACCACTGCATCCTTCCCATCGATGCGGGAACAAAAATTTCATTTTCCTCCTCCTGTGATCTCCTCCCTGCCTCTTCTTGCTGTTTGAGGCACATTCCTCTTGGCTCCGTTATCAGCGGGAGCTCCTTGGTCCAGGGTGAGCTCTTCCTAAAGACACAGTGGACCAGAGTCATGTAAATGGGACTTGGGTCAGAGTGGCTTCACCAGCAGGCAGGTGAATTAACTTGATGAGTTACTGTTTTGAGTCTCAGTCTACTTTCTGGGTCAAATACAAATAGTTTCATCTATTACCTGAGCTAATTTCCTGCTGTTAGGATAAAATGCCAGATACCTGCACGTTAAAAGAGGAGTTTATTCAGCTAATGGTTTCTGGTGGGTGCAGTCCAAGGTCAGCTGGCTCTAAGATACAAACAACATGCCAGAAGGGTCTGGTAGAAGGAGTTACTCAACCTGTGGCAGCCAGGAAGCTGAGCAATAAGGGAGGAGCTGGTGAAAGAAGTGCTCTCTTCCAAGTTACAGCCTTTGTGATTTGCCTGCCACATACTCCATCTCTTAGCACAGCTCCTGAGGTCATCAGGGTTAAATCCACTGATAAACATAGTGCTCCTGCCATCCAGTTGCCTGTTAAACGTGGGAGACATGGGGGCTACATATATACATACATACATACATACATACATACATACATACATACATTTATGTATTCATTTGTTCTTTTGAGATAGATTCCCACTATAGAGTTCAGGCTGGCCTTGAGCTCACTTTTGTAGCCTACGCTAGTCTCAAACTCACATTGATCCTCCTGCCTCAGCCTCCCAAGTGCTGAGATTACAGGCATGCACCACCATGCCCAGCTATTTATTTATTTATTTATTTTGCTTTAAACACTTATTTAACTGAAATGAACTTGCATTTGTTTCTAAAGTGACTTCCATTTACTTTGATACACCTTTTCCCCATGGTGATTTACATGCTTTTCAAGCCAATATAAACATTTTATAAATATCTGAATATTTGGGTACACACTTGCACAATACCTCAGCAATATCTGTCAGCAAGAAAAACACTGAAGAGTAAAGACCAGACACAATTACTAGGGACAGTGAAAATCTGCTGCAAATATATCTGAGGTAAGAAGGCACCACATACCTGTTCAACTAAGAAAACCACCCTTACAACACAGGATTTTTTTTTTTTTTTTTTTTTTTTTTTAGTTTTACATAGGACTTAAAACACTTAAACTGTCAGTTGGGTGCAGAATGGCAGAGCAACATCCCCAGGTTATGCCATGAATTCATAGAGAGTAGGTTCCAACAACTCGGGTTCCATCCCATTGGTCTTCACAAACTGTGCTTCTCTAAGAGGGGCAGGCTGGCACTTGAGTTGAACCCAGGTACCTTTCTCTTTGGCTTCCTTATTTTTCTGATCTTTTTCCTTGACACATTTCGGGAAGATATCAGGACTTTTTGAGTGTCTAACATGCTCAATACACACATTAATCCTCTTGGCAAGTATCTTGCCCCTAACTTGCTTGTTTACAACAATGTCAACAGCATGCTGGGTACCATTGTACACTCTTCCTGTTTTGCCATGGTAACACGTGTGTGGCATTCCTTTTTGCACAGTACCCATTCCCTTGATGTCTATAATGTCATCCTTCCTGTAGATTCACATGTATGTGGCCAAAGGAACAACCTCATCTTTTCTTTTCTTTTATTTCTTTTTTTTAGGACTGGGGTTCAAACTCACCACCTTGCACTAGCCAGGTAGGCACTTGTGCCATGGAGCTATCTCCCCAGCCAACTCCATATTTTCCAGCAGGCCTGGAGAACATATACCAGGTTCCCCACCTCTTGCCTTTCATGTTAGTCATTTTGGCAAATTACTGCAAGATGGCAGTTCTTGCCGAAAGGCTGGGGCTACATTTTAGATCTCTCTTGTACAGGGTCGGAAGGATTAGGAAAGAGAACAATATAAAACAGTTTCTTAGCATGCTGCCCAGTAAATGGATCTGGGCTTCAGATCCCGGCTTCCAATACTTCCTATGCATATGGAGAACAGAGAGCATTCTTTCTTTGAAAAATAGCCTTGACTTGTCCACTTAGTGCATTCTCTTCCTGTACCAGATATGTTAATGATTGCCTGCTCTGCTACTGGTCATGGTTTGTACATTTCAGTGCTTCGAATTCTCCTTGCCCCTTGCAGAGATGTTTCAGTGTTGGACACCTCATCCTATGAGGGTGCACCCACGGGTGAGCCTGGGCCGATTAGGTTCTCTTTTTCATGGTGGGAGTAAAAAGCACAGAAGAAAGGGCTACTTGGGATGGTTGCTGGTGCTGAGAAGCTTTAGGAAGCTGGCATACTGGAACAGGGACAAGAAGAACGAATATTCAGCCACAAGTGAGGAGGATGGGACCAATAAGCTAGAGTTAAGTGAGAGGGGCTCTGGATTGCAAATGCTTTTCTATTCGAGTGGTGCACAGCACGCTCTTCAGGATTCTGTAACCTTCCTGGCACACTTCCAACAGCTCCTCTCTGCACTTGAACTCGCTAGATGTGGCTTTTGTCCTTTGCACCTGCAAGGGCCTTTATTAGAACATCTTTATGGACCTTCTGATTTTGAGTGCTGCTGGGCTAACATGAAAAGCCTCTTCATCTCCCACCTTGAAGAGTATTAGGACACAGAATCCTCACGGAATATTGACTCTGCAGGATGCTACCTGATAGAATTTGTTCTCTTGTGAAGTTTCATGCTAGACATTTTTCATGCTTAGAAAACTCTTTCGGGGTCAGACAGTTTTCTCCTTTTGCTCAGCTTGAACTCTCTCCGTTGTCCTTTTTCATTTCCTCAGGGAGCTTTATTGTTTCAGAACTTTCGTTTGTTTGTTTATTTTTATGGCCTCAGCCTGCCCTGAGGGCAGGGCTGGCACAGCATGTGGTGACGGGGATCGAACCGCAGTCCCTGCAGCCACCCAAGCCTTCCTAAGCAGGTGCTTTATACCACTGAGCCATCCTGCCAGGCCCCTCCATCTCTTTTCTCTAGGTTGACTAAGTTTTAGGACACCACAGATCTCTTTCCTGATCCTAAGGATTGACAGTCTCAAGGCTAAGGTCTTAGAGACCTCCAAATTCAGTACAGCTTTAAACCCTATCCTGCTTTTCTGAGAAGACCACCATGTTGGCTATTTCTCCTGTCCTTTGAGAACTCACTGGTCAGTCACAGACTTCATTGCTTGGCACACAGCACAGTGCCTGTCTGGTGAAGTGAACCACTCTACCTGCTGGAAACAGAAGCCCAGGGAAAGGCTGGCCTGTAGTGTGAGTGTGGGAGCAAGCCGGCTGTGGAAACCAGGGGAAAAGGCCACCTTTCCCCACCACACCAAGCTAAGGTGCTGCTAGAGCCCTGAGCTCTGGGCAGAGCTCATTTCACTGTGAGGCAGAAATGCAAGGGAGTCTTGTTCCCAGGGGCCCAACAAGGAAGAGCCCCCAGGGAGGTGCTGCTGAGGGCTCTGCTGGGGGCTTGGGAGATCTTTTCTCCTCTCTACAAAGAGGAAAAGCTGGGCCGGGGAGATAGCTCCATGGTGCAAGAGCCTGCCTGGCAAGTGCAAGGTCATGAGTTCCAACTCCGGTCCCTCAAAAAAAAAAAAAAAAAAAAAAGTAGCAAAGAGAAAAAGCTCACCAACCGCAGAGTGTGCAGCCCTCCAGGTTGTCCTCAGGGGAAAGGATTTAGAAGTGTTCTGGGACCCTCTTTCTGTAGCTATAATCTTCCTCCACAGAGTAGAGGCTTGGGAGCAGTTGTAACAGGGGAAAAATATTCCTCTAGCTTGTTGGCAGCAGATCTGCTCAGGCAGCACTGGGATAGTTCTGCGATGTTATATTAGAAGCCAGAAAGAGCAATCTAAGCCACGTATTATTGGAATCTTCTAATACCTGAGAAGGAAACTTTGTACAAACCAATACTTTCAGTAATTTCTTAACTCGGATTTCTTCTCCCAGGATTTCAGTGGAGGAATAATTTAGAGTGAGCAAGATAATGACCTGAAATGCCAAAGTTCTTTAATATGCTGTGTGTTTGTGCACCATTTTCTTCTTGTCCTTTCATGTATAGACCACATTATTATTATTATTATTATTATTATTATTATTATTATTATTATTTGTCTTTTTGAGACAGGCTCTCGCTATGCAGTTCAGGCTGGCCTTGAGCTCACTTTTGTAGCCCAGGCTGGTCTTGAACTCATATCAATCCTCCTGCCTCAGCCTCCCGAGTGCTGGGATTACAGGCGTGCGCCACCACGCCCGGCTTTTAATTATTTATTTATTTTTCTTGTTTCAGAACCTTTGTTTATTCACTCATTTTTATGGCCTGCTCAGCCCGCCCCGAGGGCAGGGCCGGCACAGCTTGTGGTGCCAGGTATTGAACCGCGATCCCTGAAGCTGCCCAAGCTTTCCTAAGCAGGGGCTTTAGACCACTGAGCCATCCCGCTGGGCCCCTCACATTATTATTATTAATTATTATTTTTATTATTATTAAATTGCTTTCATTTAGTTTTTGATATACAGTTTCACACGCAGCTTGGACTCATAGTGATCCTCTTGTTTCACCCTCCTTAACGCTGAGATTTTAGGCACGTACCACCATGCCCAGTTTTGAGGCTGGCACAGCATGTGGTAGCAGGGATCAAACTCAAGACCTTGAGCTTGCTAGGCAGGTACATAGACTGCCTAGCTATCTCCTCAGCCCTAGACCACATTCTTGAGTGAGATCAGGAGCCAGGCAGGTGGTGAAATGGCCCAAAAGAACCTCCTGCTGATTCTTAATTCATCAGCCCTGTATAATTTTCTGATAACTCCATGAAAATGGGAAAACTCAGAATGAATTAAGGTTGGTGTTCAGGTGGAGAGCATCTATATGGGTCTGGGTGAGAGAAACCCTACCAGGGACCTCAAGGGGATGCTTTGGTGCTAGGGAAGCCAGCTACAAGCTAGGTAGTCTAGTTAAACTGGAGTTTCAGATAAATAACAACTTTTGGTGCATGTCAATCTCATTCAATACTTAAGACAAACTTCTGTTAGAATCATCTTTTGTTCCGGTTGGAAGATGGAGACACAACTGCACACACACACACACACACACACACACACACTCGGCTATCTTATTTCTGACAAAGAGGCCAAGCATGCACACTGGAAGGCTTAGCTGGCTGTCCTGTGCTTTTATTTGCTGGCCCTGGCAACTCTGTTTGGGTAAGGCCTTGCACCTGGCATCTTTCGGTCTGTATGGAGGTTGTCTATCACATATTTTCATGGAAGGAGCCCACTACCTAAGCAAACAGAAGATATATGTCCACATGTGTCTGTGTCTCCAGAGGAAGCACTAGCTGCCTCAGAGGTTGTTTTAGTGTTTTTAATTTTTGTTTCTTGAGTGATTCCATAATTATTAACTTTCTATTTCCAAATGTTTCTCAAGTCTTTGGCAATCACTGGAGAATTCCAAAGGTCACTTGGAAGAATGTGCTGCTGGGATTCTTAGAGCAGTATGCAGATCTTTCCCCTGTTTCTCGGTCATTATTTAGGGCTCTTCTCATTATGTTTCTGTTTCTCTTCTTTGATGAGCCACCGAGAAGATAAAATATGAAGACAGAAGCTGTGGGAGCTTAGATGTGGTTGGAGAAAAAGAGATCAAATCTTAGAAGTTCCAGGGGGACGTGAGGGGCAGCAGCAACAGTTTTGTGGATGTGGGTTACAGAGCATCCAGGCTTGAGCTGGGGAAACCTGAGGTGGTTGAGACAGTGCTGCAGGTCTGTGGAAGGAAGGTGCCAGCAGCTGGCTTTGGGCTGTGCAAGGGGAGTGGCCAGGGAGCGAGGGAGAGAGGGCTTCTGGCCCTGGGCTAAGTCCTGGAGGAGGGGTGGAACAGGGCAGCATGGTGAGCTGTGATGGAGTCCAGCAGATTGCCCAGAACTCTGCTTGGCCTCTAAGAGAGGTGTCTGCATCTTTCTGCTCAAGGCAGGTTTGCTGGAGTTTGATGCTGGTGGTCAGAGGACCTGACCAGGATTAAGCAGAATTGTGTGTGGGACAGGGGAGGACATGTGCTGGGTACAGCTTTCCAGGCCTGGTGAGCACTCACTGTTGGCGTGGTTAGACTCGTCTCGTGGAACTGAGTGCTCCTGTGGTGCCCTGGTGCACACCCACTTTTCTCGGCTACTTCACCTGTGGGGTAGCTGTGGGGCTGTGGTGCCCGGGTCTCTGCTCTGTGCCTGGAGCACACTCTGTGCCTTGGTGAGGGACCCTGTGGCTTGGGGGAAGCTGGGAAGTGCAAGAGCTTCTCCAGCTTCCCTGTGGTCTCCAGAGCTGGCTGACTCAGGTCCCTGCCCCTTCATGGCCAATGCTACCAAGGCTTTCTCTTCTTTCTGCGACACCTCTCACTCCTATTTACCTGAGAGCCTCAGACAAAGCAGTATGTGGCTTTGGCCTCAGTTTCCTCATCTGAAAAATGGGTAGCAGCTCATTTACCTCTCAGAGTCCAACTAGGACATCCTTTCTTTAAGCCTATGTTGAGACTTGGTAGTCATAGCAATGAGAATGTTTGTGAAGGCTTGTGGGATCGTCTCTGATATTTTCATTTTCTTAGATTTGAGGTTTCTTGAAGACCTTGAAATAAAATCTTTGGGAATGTCTATTTTACTGGACACCAAGTTATTGATAATATATTCTGTAGGGGCTAGTAAGTGGTTTTATGTACCTTTTCTGTGTTTTTAAGCATCACTGTACATCCTCTGAACAGTGAGGAGTTAATGTCACTTTAGCCATCAGCTTTCTGCTAGAAAGGCTGTGTTGTTGGTGCACCTGTTTTTCAAAGATGTTGGCCAGTGGCAGTGGCTTTGTGGAAGGAGCCAGAACATCCAGGTTCCATTTGGTGGGCTCTGGGAGGTCTTAGAAGCGTGTGATTCTGGGTTCAGTGCACACAGCCCACTGCTGCCTGCCTCCTGCAGTGTGATAGCAGGAATCAGAGAAGAAGAAAGGAAAGGAGAGGCAACAGGGAAGGGCGGATGGAGGAGGAGAGAGAAAGGACAGTGAAAGAGAAAACCAGGCTGTCCTGAAAACTTTAAAATATTCCTTTCAACTTTCCCATATAATTAGTTGCTGCAGCTGGAGGGAAAGGACTCCTGTGAGTTGCAACTTGTCAGGCCGCATCCTCAGGACGTGTCTGACTGGCTCAGGGTTGGGGGAGGTCTCATTTCTGGTGGCCCTCCCTCCCTCCCTCCCTGTCTTCTGGTTTTAATTCCCTGTCTGGGAGGTGCTTGTGAAAGGTTCAAAACGTTTTAGTGTCCTCAGCCAAGAAGCCCTCTCTGGGGTTGGCCTGCAGACCTGGGAAGGGCTTCGCTGAGGCAGGTTGCTCCCACCTGGTGACTCAGGACTTAGTTCCTCCAAGGCTGAGGAGGACCAGCGGGGGAGGTGCTGAAGGAGAAGGAGGTTGCTGGGGTCCATCAGCAGCACGTGCAGCCTGGCTGGACCCCACCAAGACAGGGAGCCCTTTTGAACTCCAGAATGGTGCTGTGGACAGATGCGGCCTCTTTTGCTTTGCAGAAGCCTCGATTACTTAGAGGGCAGTTTCCTAGCACAGGTCATCCCCAGACCACAGTCCTGGTGGGGCCTGGTGGGAGGAGCATGGAGTTTAAAATCAGAGGACTAGACCTGAACCTTGATTTTCTTCTTACTACCTGAAGCAGGTTACTTCATTTCGCCTTCTTAGTTTACTCTCCCGGCAAATGAATATAATGGTAATGTTATTTCCTTAAGAGGGCTTCTTAGCATAGCCCCTGGTGCACTCATACTCAGTGTGCATGGGCCTACACTTCTGTTATCATTGCTACTGGGGGAGGCTGCATAGACTTCACTGTGCACAGGCACCGTGCCTTTCTGTTCCACTCAGAGCTGGATCGCAGCAGGAGGGGCTGAGCTTCTACGCCAGGGAGAACTTTTATCTGTAAACAGCTGGCAGAGCTCTTGGGGATGGAGGCACTTCCTCACATGCAAATGAAGTGGGCTCTCCGCGAGGCTGCCGGCAGTTGGCTGCATATGGAATAGAGGACCCTTTGGGTGCTCCAGGTGGCACTGCCTCTGGCTTGGTAATTGATCTTTTGCTATTTATCCAATCAGCCACAGCACAGTGCCTGCATGCTCACTCTCGAGCAGTGTCAGTAAGGGGAGTGGCAAAAGTCAGGGGAAGGTCCTGCCAAATAGCCCAGGGGACTAAAGCGCCTGCTTAGGCAGGTGCAGGGACTGGATTCAATTCCTTGGCATGCTATGCCAGCCTGTCCCCCACCCCCAGGATGTGCTGAGACAGAAACTGAGACTAGGCATGGTGTGTGTATGCCTGTAATCCCAGCACTTGGGAGGCTGAGAACAGGAGGATCGCTACAAATCCGATCTATGTAGTGAGACCCTGTGGTCTCTGTTCTAAAATACGCTTAAAAAGTGAGGGGAAACAAATTCTTCAGTGTTATTTAGTTTCTACGAGGTGTAAGGGGCATTTTCTGCAGCAAGCCTGGCCAATAACCCTACTATGAAACATTCACAAGGTGCCAGGAATGCTGCCTTCAAGAACTTTGTTCTCAGTTTATGGGAAATAAGGTTACACAGAAAGTAAGTCAAGAACCCAGGATCTGAAGCCAGGTTTATTTGGTTTCAAGATCATTCTATTCAAGATCACACTGTCCCTGTATGGCAGCCATCTTTCAAGAAGGTTCTTAATGATTCTTGGTCACTCTCTTGTGTCTACCCTTCCCATACTGTCTCTCCTGGATGTGTCCACATCCTGAGGACCACGAGAAGCCTGATGGAGAGGTTCATGTAGAGAGGAGCTGAGGTCACTTAGTGAACTCCAGCACCAACATGCCAGTCACATGAGTGAACTACCACAGAGGCGAGGCCTCAGCTCCAGTCAGGGCCTCCGATGAGTGCAACTACAGTCCACATCTTGACTGGAACTGCATAAGAGGCACAGAGTTCATATTATCTTCCAATGTCTTGTTCTGAAGAAACTGAGATAATACACACTGTTTTGGTTTTCTTCATTGATTCATAAAGTAATTTGTTTTATTTTTATTTTTTAATTTTATTTTTTTTCTTGTTTCAGAACTTTTGTTTGTTTGTTTATTTATTTTTATGGCCGGCTTAGCCTGTCCTGAGCGCAGGGCTGTCACAGCATGTGGTGCCGGGGATCGAATTGTGGTTCCTGAAGCTACCTATGCTTTCCTAAGCAGGCGCTTTAAACCACTGAGCCATCCTGCCGGGCCCCATTAATTTGTTACATACCTATAGATAACTAGTACAAGGCCCACATTCTAGGAATCTGGACAGGTAGCTGGCCATGATGGCACATAGCTAAAATCCTAGCCCTCAAGAGGCCAAGGTGGGAAGATCTTACATTCTTGACTAGCCTGGGCTACATGGAGAGACTGTGTGTCAAAAAGCTAAGCAAATCAAATCAAAGCAAAGGAAAGCAAAGCAAAGCAAAGCAAGGCAAGGCAAGGCAAGGCAAGGCAAGGCAAGGCAAGGCAAAGC
>PVJA010049952.1:0-13421 GCA_004027025.1 Myocastor coypus | reverse complement strand
ACACTATCAGAAGACTACTTCAGCATATGGTACTTTTCAAAAAAATTATGTTCTAACAGATTAGCATACTTTGAAGAAATGAAGTTTTCTACACACACAAACTACTGAAACTATATAAATATGCTTAACAGTCCAATAATCGATGAAATTGACACAGTAATTATCTACCAACTAAGAAAAACCTAGGACCTGATGGTTTAATTGCTGAATTTTATGTACTTTAAGGATGTTATATCACCAGTACACCTCAAACTCATGGAAGAAATTGAATGGAGTGCTTTCAAATTCATTTATGGAATCCAGTATCATCCTGATCCCAAAAAGGATTAAGACTCTATTAAAGAAAAATGCAGGCTAATCTCCTTAATGAATGTAGATGTAAAATCCTCCATAATATAGTAGCAAATACAATGTAGCCCATTATCAAGAAGGTCAAACATCATAATCAAATAGATTTCTTCACAGAGATTTAAGGATGGTTCAACTTAAATGCATAAGTCAGTAGAATGGTACCTCAGTTCACAGATTTGATTCTTTCTACAATTCTAGCCCCAAACCAAGTTAGACAAGAACCAAGTAAAATTCAATGGTTAAGTTCATTGTTGACCTTATGTGAACATTTGATTTGGTTCTTTTCTAGTTCTGCTTGTGACCGAAATTGTGGATAGACTTGGGTTTGTGATTGAGATTACACAATAAATGAAATACATCATATAAATAGGCACAAGGTCAAAAACCATATGATTATATTAATAGGTACAGAAAAGACTTTTGACAAATCCAACCTCCCTTCATAATAAAAATCCTGAAGAAAATGGGTATGATAAAAGAACCATAGCTAAATCTGATAAAAGTTATTCATAATGAACCAATAGCTAGCATCATACCAAATGGGGTAAAACTAAAAGCATTTCTCCTAAGGTCAGTAAAATGACAAGGAAGTCTGCTATCACCTCCCTCTATTGAACATCATACTTGAAACAGTCAAAGCAATTAGGCAAAAGAAAGAAATAAAAGAAATACATAAAGGATGAAATCCAATTATTATTTGAAGATGACATGGTACTCTACATAGAACACCCAAACAAGTCCACCAAAAACCTCATAGAATTAACCAATTTTAGCAATGTAGCAGGATACAAGATCAACACAGAGAAGTCATTAACACTTTGTGTATGCCAATAATAAACTGGAAGAAAAGGAAATTGTGAAAGTAATACCATTCAGAGTAGTTTCAAGAAAAATGAATTACTTAGGAATTAACAAGGAAGTAAAGACTTCTACCAAGAAAACCACAATAGTCTGACAGAGGAGATTGAAGAGGACATCAGAAAATGGAAAGATGTCCCCTGCTCCTGGATAGGCACAAATCAATATTGTCAAAATACTCATTCTCTCAAAACTTTTCTGCAGATTCAGTATAGTTCCAATCAAAATAAGAATAGCATACATTACATATACAGATAAAACAATCTTAAAATTCATGTGGAGCGAGAAGAGATCCAAAATAAGAAAAGCAGTTTTGGTCAACAAGAGCAAAGCAGAAGACTGCAAGCTGTATTATAAAGCAATAGTGATAAAAATGGCATTGTACTTAAACACAAACAGATCGATGGATCAGTGGAACAGAATTAAAGATATAGAAACTGCAACAGACACATTGTGCTATTTGATCTTTAGCAAAGGGGCCCAAAACATGTTGCAGGAAAGATGGCCCATTCCACAAGCGGTGCTGGGAAAACTGGTTATCTCTTTGCACAAAATTGAAAACTATACCCCTATCTCTCTTTTTTAAATTTTTTTCTTGTTTCAGAACTTTTGTTTGTTTATTTACTTATTTTTATGGCTGGCTCAGCCTGCCCTGAGGGCAGGGCTGGCGGCAGCATGTGGTGCCGGGAATCGAACCGCGGTCCCTGCAGCCGCCTAAGCTTTCCTAAGCAGGCGCTTTAGACCACTGAGCCATCCTGCTGGGCCTACCCCTATCTCTTAACGTATACTAAATTAAAACCAAGATGGATCCTAGCTAAGTATGAAAACATTAAGTGTACTGGAAGATAAAGTGGGTAAACACTTCACAACATAGATGTGGGAAAGGGTTTTCTAAACAGTACCTTAACTACACTAGAAATGGCAACCAGAATTTTTAAAATGCAAGTATATCATGCTATAAAGCTTCTGTAACTACAAAAACCTATCAATCACAGGAGTATAAAAACAACCTACAGAATGGGAAAATATTGTTGCCAGCTACTTCTCAGAAGGAGGATTAATATCTAGAATATATATAACAACTCAAAAATATCAAACCACCTAAAACTAAAAACCCAGTCAAAAAATGAGTAAGAGCATTGTTGAGACACTTCATAGAGGAAGAAGTACAAATGGCCAGCAAATATATGCAAAAAGCCAACATCTCTGGACACTACACAAGTGCAAATTAAAACAATGCTAAGATTTTATCTTACTCTGGAAAGAAAAGCAATCATTAGAAAATAAAACAATGCGAGGGTGGCTGTGGTGTGAGAGGAACCCTCTTACACTGTTGGTGGGACTGTAAACTAGTACAACCATTATGACAATTACTATGAAGATTTCTCAAAGAACTCAAATTAGAAATTCCATTTGACATCATGCTATACCAATATATACATGCCAGTGTTTATAGGTTTATAGCATATGTAACAGCTAGCTCTTGGGAGCAGGTTGTATACCCCATAACAGATTATGTGACAATACATGTGTATATTCCATGTATAGTATTATATATTCCACACACAATACTATACTTGGTTGTAAAAAATGACAAATTTGAAATTTTTTATAGGAAGATATGATGTTGAGTGAAGTAGTAAACCATATGCAGAAGCTTGTATACCTTTGCTGCCTCCCATTTGCATGAGGCAGAGTGCAATGACAGTAGTAAAGGATGGATGCAAGGGGACAAGGAGATGGGTGTCTTGGAATAAAGAAGTGGTCCAGGGGAACAAAGGTGTGCAGAGAGGAGGAAAAATAAGAATACAGTTAACCAAGGACAGGAACCTGATAACCTTAATCATTGTGAATATTACATGCCATAACATGATGTAAGGTTAATATCAAACAAAAGAAAAAGAAAAATGGGATAGGAGAATTAGAGGAGGAAAGAGAATGGGGACAGAAAAAGAAAAATGAAGACATAAGCTATAATATGTACATGTTACCAATCCCCAAGATGATTGTAAACTGCATAAACTATAAACATGTACCAATAATTTTTTTAAAAAAATTAAAAAGGATATGCTATAACCTGTTGTGAAGGAATAGTAATATTTTTGAGAATAATAAGAATAATTAAGGACAGTAATATTTTTAAGAATAGTAATATTTTAAAGAATATTGATGCACTCAAATATTATAAAAATATTAGTGCAATAACTGCTCTTAAAATGTTTGACAGCTTTTCCTTGTCAGTGTTCTAATGCAATAACTCTTTCAGCCACTTAAAAGTGTACAGTTTAGTGGTGTTAAGAATATTTATATTGTGCAACTATCTAAGTTAAGCAGTTTTTTACCATCCTAAATAGAAGCCCTTTACTCATAAAGTAGTCATTTCTCTCTCTCCCCACCTTGGAAATCACTAGTCTGCTTTCTATCTCTATGAATTTACCTAGTCTACCATTTCATGTAAGTTGAATCCTACTGTGTGGCTTTCTCAAAAAAAAAAAAAAAAAAAATCTTAGCATGACGCTTTTAGGGTTCCTCCATGTTGCATTTATTAGTACTTGATTCTATTCTGTGGCTGAATAATACTCCATTGTGGGTGTGGGGTGATGTCTACACTTTATCCATTTTCTGTTGAGGGACATTTAGGTTGTTTTTACCTTTTCATTATTGTAAATAGTGGTTTGGTGAATGATTTTTATGTATTGTTTTTCAATGATTGCCTGTTTTCAATACTTTTGTGTAAATGTCTGTGAACAGATTTGCTCTCATGTGGTAATGCTATGTTTAACTTTTTTAGAAATTGTTTTCCACACTGCATACAACACTTCACATTGCTACCAAAAATGTGCTTTGCTTAGTGAATTTTTGGATCATTTCTAACACTTGTTAAATTTTATTTATTCATCCTTTTTTTTTTTTTTAGGGAAGGGTCTACAGGGTATTCAGGGTCTCACTAGATCTGACTGGACGTGATCCTGGACGTGAAACACCTGTTTACAGTCTTCTAAGAGCTGGGATTACAGGATGTGTCACCATGCCCAGTCTCAATCACTATCTCAGTGTGCAAGGGGAGTGGGGATACAGCTCAAACCCCTGACCCCTACTCCTGCTTGCAGGTGCTTTAATCCACTAAACTATTTGGTTGGCCCTCTTAACACTTTTTTAAATTAATATTTTGTATTCTTTAAAAACAAAATGTAGCTTGGCAAACTGAACACTGGCTTAACCACTGTAGGGATCAGGGTTTGATTCCCAGTACCACAGTGGCCAGCCCTGCCCCTGGGTGTGCTGAGCCGGCTACCAAGTCCGGGCATGGTGGTGCATGCCTGTAATCCCAACACTGGGGAGGTCAAAAACAGGATCACTGCAAGCCTGAGGTGCATAGTAAGACCCTGTACCAACTACATTTTACATAGGTAGACGGACAGACAGATAGATATAGAAATACATAGATGTAGATATAACAATACAAAGAGTTCTAGTTTGTCCACATTGGCATAGACATCTGTTACTTTCTTGGTTTTGCTGGAGGTGTTCTGGTGTTTCATTTAGTTTGTGGTGCTGGGGATACAACCCAGGGCCTCACACATGCTAGGAAAGCCCTACTAAGCAGTGCCCCCAGCCCTGTTGTGTATTTCCTATAGCTGTCTTAGTATGAAGTGGTGTCTCATTGTGGTTTTGATTAGTATTTCCCACATAACTGATGATGTTGAATACCTTTCCATGTATTATTGTATCTTAAGGATGCATAAGGATTTTCACTTATTGCATGGATTGCTTTTTCACACTTTTGATAATCTTTTATATACAAAAGCATTTTTAAAATTTTGATGAGTAGGCATATGTTTTTGCATCTTTGTACTCTTGCAACATTTTGTTCTTGCTTAAATAATGTAGTGGACTCTTAGATCTGAAAACTATAAGACACTCTGCTAGGTTCTGATCTTAGCCTAGAGATACTTTTTAAATTAAAATTTGTTTTTGTTGTACTTTTTTTTTTTTTTTTTTTTGAGACAAGTGTCTTTGAAGTTCAGGGTGGCTTTGAGCTCACTGTGTAGCTCAGGTTGGCCTTGAGCTCACTGAAATCCTCCTGCCTCAGCTTCCCCAGTGCTGAGATTACAGATATGTGACTGCTTGGATTGGTACTGTGTATGCTAATAATGTAAGTAGCAAATGGATAAATTTGTTTTGGAAATAAGGCAGGATGGTCTTTCCTAAAACTTTGTAATAGAAAATAGATTAGGCAACAGGATAATTAACATTTTAGCTATTATCTATGTATTGTTTTTTCTTAAACATAGTTTTCATTTATTCAAAGAATAAAGGTTTAAAAATTATTTTACTAATTATAATTTCAAAATTTATGGTAGACTGGGGCTCTGGGTTTACCTCAGGCTACAGAGTGCTTTGCCCAGCATGTATGAAACCTTGGGATCAACCCCCAGGACCAATAAAAAAAGAAATTATGGTACACATTTCTTATTTATTTTTTTAAATTTTATTTATTTATTTATTTTTTCTTGTTTCAGAACTTTTGTTTACTTATTTTTATGGCAGGCTCAGCCTGCCCCGGGGGAAGGGCTGGCGCAGCATGTGGTGCCGGGGATTGAACCGCAGTCCCTGCAGCTGCCCAAGCTTTCCTAAGCAGGCGCTTTAGACCACTGAGCCATCCTGCCGGGCCCACACATTTCTTATTTTAAAAATCCAATTTCACAGTGAAGATAAGAAATTTCTGAAGTCCGGCTCTGAATTCTTTTGGGATTCACTCTAATTAAGCAACATTTTTAGCTGTGAGAAGTGTTTCTTTCTTCCCATTCCTTGAGGAGCAACTGGGTGTTGACTGGCCAGATGTGGGTGTTCTGAAAATCAGTGCTGGGCTCTTGTCTTTGGAGGGATTTATGTTTGTGGAATTTGAAGTCTTTTCTGGTATCTTCGGGCTGAGTTTACTTGCAGGAGTGACAGGAATATTCTTCAATGCAACACATTTTTGGAGTCTCTGTACTTTTTCACAATTTTTGCTTCTTTAAAACTGAGAGTATGATTTCTAGCTTCACGATTAAGAAGTTTCTGTATTCTGGGTGTTAATTTGGCCTTGGGTTTGAGGCGCACTTGAGAGTTATCTATAACCAACAACTGGAAACAATATGGACATGATTCTTCAAAAGTGCTGTTGTCATAGGAGGTAGCGGGCTTGGCCGGGGCAGCTGTCCTGTAAGCTTCGCGCCGCAGCCTCCAGATAGTGTTTTTGTCTAATCGCTGCTCCCTGCTGAGGCTCCTGAGACCCTGTAGGAGCCCACACCCCAGCAACGCGAAAGCAGATCTCCTTATCTATATATTTTAAAGTAGATACAAATATATAGTTAATTTCTGGGATGTTACAATGGCACACACCTATAATCCCAGCACTCTGGGAAGCTGATGAAGGATGATATCAAATTCTAGTTCAAGATACCAAATTCTAGTCCAGCTTTGGCAATTTAGCAGTCCAATCTGAAAATAATAAATAAAAAATTCTGGAGATCCAGCTCATGGCCAAGACCCTGGATTGAATTCCCAGTACAATTAATTAATTAATTAATTCTGGAATTTAATTTCAGTTTTGTTTAAAAATAATTAGGAAAGCAATTAACTAAACTCTGACTTTGGAATATGGCTGGTGTACAGAGGCACCCTCACATTAACCTTTTATAATTTTTGTGCTTTAATTAGTTTCTTGGTGTTACAAGTTTAAAAGACTGTGACCACTTAGGCTCCTTTTTACATTGAAAATCCTGCTTCTTCTAGGTCGATCCCCCAAGTCCCAGGACTGATCCTTTATATGGACCATCTAGCAGAGACTGTGAAAGGGATGGGTGGTCGAGGATACACAATGGTAAGCTTGGCATTGCTTTCTTCATTAGGTACTTGAGTCTTTTACCTTGTTATCAGTTAATGAAAACAATCTTTGCTGAGCCATTTGACAACATGATATGGTTTTTTTACAATGTGTAGGATACCGTTATGGGTGCTCCCTAACAATAGCAGAATGTGTATGTTGCCTCTAACCATACGCTTCATTAAGATTCTAAGTATTTTTTAGTATGCTAAGATTGTTATTCCTTCCAGTAAAAAAAATAATATGACTAATTTTCTAAGTTTGTTTGTCTGGGAAATTCTTTTCTTTCCAAAAGGTGTTTGAGCTCACCACCTGAGCTCAAGCTGCTGTTAGATCAGTGGTAGCATGAGATTCTCATAGGCTATAGCTATGACAGATTGTGTTGCTATAATCATGGATGCCCATAAATCACTGTGGTATGGTATTTTCAGTTTTCTGCAAAATATCCATGCGATGTAAACTCAATAACTAAATTGAAGACAACACAATGCAATACAACAAATACTGTTGGATTCATATTATTTTGTATAGTGAAATTCTGTATAATTCCTAATTTTTATTGCTATTTTGCATTCTCTTTTAAAAAACAACTTCATATAAAAAAAAGATTCTTGGGGCTGGGGAGGTAGCTCAGTAGAGTAAGTGCTTGTTCAGCAAGCGCAAGGTCCTGAGTTCAATCCTGTCCCACCAAAAAAAAAAAAAAAAAAGATTCTTTTAACAACATGAACAGTACCATGAGTTCCTAGGGATCTAGGTTACGTTCTCCTTTGAGTCAGCTCTCACTCCCTACCATATACCCTCCCTCCTCCAGGAAAGACTGTCTTTCACATTCACAGAACCAATCTCTGGTACCAAAAAGGATGGGGACTGCTGCCTTGGGACATCTATTTAGATATATCTGAATACTATTTGAATACTTGCTCGGCCATTTATCTGTAAATCTCAACTTTTTTTTTTTTTTTTCAGTACTGGGGATTGAACTCAGGACCCAGTGCTTCCAAAGCAAGCACTTATTCTACTGAGCTATCTCCCCAGCCCTAATCTTGGCATTCTTGAAAAAGTAACCTTAACTACTTTGATGATTAGTTTATTAAAGAATAAACATAAGAAAATATTACCATATATAATGACATAGCACATAAGTGCTTAGTAAATATTTGGCACCTCTTTATATAATTTATAATCTTTTTTATTTACTTGAGAATTTAAGAAAGATGTGAGACTGACTCCTCCCTTTGAGAAAATATTTATTATTCTCTTCATATCAAGATATTTTTGGTTTTGTTTGTTTGGTTTTTGTCTTTTTGAGACAGGGTCTTGCTATGCAATTCAGGCTGGCCTTGAGCTCAGTTTTTAGCCCAGGCTGGTCTTGAACTCACACCAAGCCTCCTGCCTCAGCCGCCCAAGTGCTGGGATTACACGCATGTGCCACCACACCCAGCTGTTATTTAGAAGTATTTTAGAAAAGATGTCTTTTTATTTTATTTTATTTTTATTATGGCCAGCTCAGCCTGCCCTGGGGGTGGCACTGGCACAGCATGTGGTGCTGGGGATCAAACTGCGGTGCCTGCGGTTGCCTAAGCTTGTTTAAGCAAGTGCTTTAGACCACTGAGCCATCTCACCAGCCCTGAAAAGATGTCTTGATTTTTATTTTATTTTATTTTTTTGTCTTTTTGAGACAGGTCTTGCTATGCTGGCCTTGAGCTCACTTTTATAGCCCAGGCTGGTCTCAAACTCACACTGATCCTCCTACCTCAGCTGCCCAAGTGCTGGGATTACAAGCACGCACCATTGGTTTTCAGTTGCATATAAGATTGTAATTTTTTACAAGCTTGCACTGATTCCTTTGTTAGTTACATTTGCAAAATAAAATCAGAATTAACATTTGAAATTGCAACATCGTATTTTGAACAGACAATGCTTGATGCATCTATTTTGATGATATCTTGAATAAAATACCATATAATCTTTATATGCATGAGTATTAGCAAAATATTTCATTTGTCTTGAGTTTTATCTAAATGTGTCTCTCTGGGTTTCTTACAGAGAAGTGCCAACTAAATGCATCATTTCTAGCCTTGTTTATTTGGTCTATTTTTTATTTGCCATTTTAAAAGCTTTATTTAGCTATAATTTGTGTACTGTGAAATTTCCCTTTTTAATGTACAATAAAATGATTTTTAACAAATTTGAATTGTTGTTAAATCACTAGATCAAGTTTTAGAACATTCCCAAAGTCCTAAAATCTTTGCATACGCATTTCCAGTCAACTGCATCCCCTCTTTCAGATGCTGGGTTTTTTTCTCTTTTTTGCTATTATTACAAAAGCCATTGTTGGCCAGGGGTGGTGGAGTAAGCCTATAATCCAGCACTTGGGAGGCTGAGGCAGGGAGATCATTGCATATTCCAGATCAGCCTGGGTTATAAAAATATAAAAGTGAGCTCAAGGTCAGTCTGAATTGCATAGTGAGACCCTGTCTCAAAAAGACAAAAAGAAAGAAGCGATTGTCAACTTTTGTATTGTAGTCCCTGCACAGATATATTTGCTTTCTCTTGCATAGATAACTTAGAGTGGAATTCATTCTTGTGGTGAATTTTGTTAAGTTTTAAATAAATTAGCTACTATTTTCCAAAGTGGCTGAACCATTTTTATATTCCCACCAGCACTGAATGAGTGTTCTAGGACTTCCATGTACTTGACAGTTATTATTTCTTTTAAAATTTATTCTAGTAGTGTATGTATAGTCTTATCTGATTATTTTAATTTGCATTTTACTAAGGACTTATGGCATTCAATGTATGTTCATGTACGTGGCAACCACCTCTGATTTTTCTTTGGTGATTATTACTCTTCTAGCACATGATAAATAGGGTCCTGTTTTGTGGTGGCCTGTAGATGTAGGTGTTGGCAAAGTTGGTTTTATTTTGAGGTCTCTTCTCTTGGCATGTAGATGTCTACTGTGTTGCGTTGTATATATGACCTTCTCTTCTAAAGGCTTTGTCCCATCAGGAAGGCCCACTCTTACGACTTCTTCTTTACCCTATCTTCAAATGTTATTAAATACAAATCTTGGAGTGGAGAGTCTGATGCTTAGTCCATAATATCTATTTCATTAAATTTTTGGAGAGTGAAATAATAGCTTACATTTATTGAAATGTTATTGGTGCTAGAATTCTAAATTATTTGTATCGTATTAATTACAGAAACCTCATGAGATTCAGGGAATATTATTTGCATTTTATGAACAAGGACCCTTGAGGTATAAAGTTGTCTAAGATCACAGATGCAAGATCTGGTTAGTTCTTCCTTTTCCTTGAACCTTTTCTTAAATAGAACCCATTTATTATGCCTGGCTCAAGTTATTCCGTCTTTATAAACCTTCTCCAATCACCTTCAACTCTGAGGGATTGTACTCTAATATCACTTTTTATATAACTAATTGTACTATTCTGACTTTATTCTGTTCCTTTGTGTTGCTGTTATTCAACTTCATAAAACTTAATCAGAATCCGTTATAACTACCTCCTAGCTGTAGAACATGACTGTTATTTCCATTATCTCCTGTATTTCAGTCATTGGTTCTTCAGTGTTGGTGGGAGTGGTTAAATATGAACATTGGGAAACCTCATAAAAATAATGGCTTAATTTGTAAAAATAAAATAAAATTATATATATATATATATATACATATATATATATATACACACACATCTATATATACTCAAGTTAAGCTATGCTTATAAGTAGTTTATAAAATTCAGAAGACATGCCAGTGCCTTAACACATTGAAATTTTTAATGTAACACTAGCTTCTAGAGAATATGTGCCACTCTCAGCGTTCTTACCATAATCTTCAAAGTTAGCATTTTTGGGGAATTAGGCTCAAAATGTTGTCAGTATTCCTTTATTTCTTCAGCTACATTAATGCCTTTGATTTTATTTGAGTTTTCTACATTGGACTTGTTGAGAAGAGGTTAACTGGAGTTATTTTATTTTTAACTATTAAAAGCAGTGGAAGTTAATTGACTTTCACTGACATAAAGTGGAGAAGTTGACCAGTGTTATAACATTGATTTCAGCTGGCTTTTAGGATGATTCAGGGTACCTAGAAAACAAACACCATCAAAAGCAAAAGCTAAAATTCTTTACTGAATACTGGACTTTCCTGGTTGTCTGTTGATACAATAATATTTTTCTGGATAAGAGTATTTGAAAAGTAAAATATAAAATCTTACAGTGTTTTTATCAGAATGTATAAATGAAGAAGAAAAGTTATGTTTATTATTCTGGTATATAAATATTATAAATATATAAATATTTTACTTAAAAATTATTCCATAAAAGTTGCTTGATTAATAAAACCCCAAATCTGCATATATACATAGTAATTATCATTTTAGGGAGATATTTACAATCCACTATGTGACAAATATTGTGCCAGAGCTTTTTATAAGTGATGTAATTTGGGTGCTCACTTTGACTGTCTGAGATAAGGTGAGCATTGTTTTTGTATTATTAAAGTAAGGAGTGAAATACCAGTTACATAACATCTTCAAAAATATATGTAGTGGCAGAATTAGAAATTGAACATGTTTTTGAGTTAGAATTTCATGTCATTTTTTGTTTTATTTTATTTATTTATTTATTTATTTTTTCTTTTGCCTCTTTGAGGCAGGGTCTCGCTATGCAGTTCAGGCTGGCCTTGAGCTCACTTTTGTAGCCCAGGCTGATCACGAACTTGCACTGATCCTCCTGCCTCACCCTCCCAAGTGCTGGGATTACAGGTGTGTGCCACTACCCCCGGCTATGTTATTTTTTTATTTTAAAAAACGTTTTTTTCTGTACTGGGAATCGAATTCAGGACCTTGCACTTGCCAGGCAAGTGCTTATGCCACTGAGCTATCTCCCCTCGTAGAATTTTATATTAATGATGTAGACTGATGTATTAGTAATGACAGCTAACATTCATTTCAGTGCCATTAGTTTTATTTTAGTTTTATAATAGCCAACATTTTCTTAATTTATGTATTATGATCTTGAAAATTATACTATGAAAGAGGTGCAAGATTAGGAATCTTGACTTACAAGTTAAATTCCAAGGTCATATAGTCAATAGGAGGGCCTCACACATGTAGCGCATATCTATTTGTCAACAGTGTATGTATACTGTTATACTAACACCATCTGAAGCTAATTGGGAATTCTAGCATAAGCTCCAGGAGTAAGATCAGATGTTATTTTACAAAATCTATTAAATCTACAAATTCAGATATTTTTATCATACACTATTTATCAGCAAAATTCTATTCAAATTGATTTTTCAAGTGAAATTATTCCTGACTCTTAATATACCTCCTACTTTAGTGAAAATAGCATTTATGAAATTCTTTTGGCACTGAAGAATTGATACCAATTAACTTGGGTGATTATCTTTGTTTATGTAGCATTGTTGAAAGTTTTTAATTATTTCTAATACATTAAAAGTATTCACTTGGGAGGCTGAGGCAGGAGAATCAGTGCGAGTTTGAGATCAGCCTGAGCTACAAATGTGAGCTCAAGGCCAATCTGAACTGCATAGTGAGACTCTGTCTCAAAAAGACAAAAAAAAAAAAAAAGTATTCACTTGGCATAGATACCAAAATAATGGTATTCCACAAAGGGACAATTATTGATGACATATTAATTCTAATTATAGAAAGTGATAGTAGCAAAAACCATTGATAAAACTAGTTTCTCCCTTTTGATGAGATCAGGTGTGCTCAGGGTAGTGTGACTGTAGACAATTTTCCCCTTTTGGTATGACATTCATGCTGTCATTTATACTGACATTTATACTTTTGTATATCCTTTTTTCAGATCATTCTCATCTTGGCTGCTGCCGACCTAAGGATTATAAGGTATACAGATTAAATTATAGTATGATAATTATTCTGGATTTCAGACCATAGTCTAAGCTTCATCTGGTTAAAAAGTGTAGAACAATAATTGTCCCATCATGGAATGTCACTATTTTGGTATCTATGCCAAGTGTAGAGTCAGGTTGAATGTCTTCCTCCAAATATTTCTGCTTTTCATTATTAGTTTTTTATTTATATTTATTTGTTTATTTATTTTTGTATTTTATGGAAGGGTCTACAGGGTGTTCAGGATCTTACTACTATATCAGACTCATAGCGATCTGCCTGTTTACAGTCTTCCAAGAGCTGGGATTACAGGTGCACCACCATGCCCAATCTAAGCACTTACTGTTTTCTAAACTAGCCATGCTTGAGGGTTTTGTTGTTCTTGTTGTTTGTTTCTTTGTTTTTTTATATCAGGAATCTGGCTTCAGGAACTTGTGCT
>PVJA010049951.1:0-13507 GCA_004027025.1 Myocastor coypus | reverse complement strand
TTTTTTTTTTTTTTTTTTTTTTAATAAGAATGTATGTGTATGGAATTGGCTAAGACTCTTGTGATGTTTTCTACATTTAACTCCTTATCTTGAGAAATATCCTGTGCCTATACCTCAAGGAAATATCTTGAATCTGTCCACTTTACTGAGTGTACGTGTAACATGTTTTTCTCAGGAATGCAAGATGTTGTTTCTCCAAACTCCTAAATTCTGACATGTGAAAACAGTCCTTCCTGGGGCTGGAATCCCAGGGCCACCTACACACAGTGTGGCAAACAGCACATGTCGGATCTCTGGTGACAAATCTGGAATATACTTTCTTCAAGTCTAGGAAGCCTTCTTGGAGAAGATTCCCAGCTCTCCAGCACTCTGGTAACGGAAAGCAGAAGGCACTCTGTGACGTTGCACTGCTCCCCCCAGCAGTAAGTCATACCACACCATTGGAAAGTGGGGTTGAGTTCCGAGTTATAATTACACCCTCGAAAGTTATTCACTGGCCCTTCAAATTTCTCTTATACTTGAGAATGTTTCTCCTAAGTTCATTGTGTATGGCAAAACATGATAGCAGAAATTGAAGTGTAAAATGGTTTTTTTGTGTTTTTTTGGTGGGGCCAGGGCTCACACTCACGGCCTTGCATTATTTGCCAGGCAGGCACTTGTGCCACGGAGCTATCTCCCTGGCCCCTGTGCAAGATGTTAATAGTTTAGTAGTTGAGCTCAACCAGTCGTGAGGTCTAGCACATACACACAAAAAAAGGCAAAAGTGACCAGAAAGGAAAGGAAATGATACTTTAAATATTTTAGTCTTTGAGTCTTTCTCAGAGGAAGTTAAATAAGTGAAATACTAATGTCATGCCTATCTTGTATAGCTAGGAGCACATACATGAATCAGACAACACAAAACTCATATCAGTATCTGGCCTTCTTCCTACAGCCTCAGACAATATAAACAGTTCAGGGCTGTCTCCAGTTTTCCAAACATGCAAATCGCTTCCATCTGATGGGCCTCTGAGATGAACACACTTCTCAGATGAAGAAGTAGAAGCAGCAAATAAACGTGAAAAAATGTTCAACATCACTAGTCATTGGAGGGATGCAATACTGAGATTCCATCAGACTCTAGCAAGAATGGCTGTGATCAAGAAGCCAACTCATAACTAGTGCTGACGGGTCTGTGGAGGTAAAGGAAACCTTTCCCATTGTTGATGGGAGTCTAGTCTGGTATAGCCCCTGGAAATCAGTGTGGAGATTCCTCACAAATTAGGACTAGAAACTTCACACAGTTCTTCCCCTTCTGGTGTTTTCCAAGGGCTACATAGTGAGTACAAGGACAGCTAAACTCATAGTGGAAAACCATGTCTCAGAAAAATAAACAACAAAAGCAACCCGCCCCCTCCCTCCCCCCCAAAAAAATCAAAACAAAAAGATAGCAGATTTTTTTTTCTCTCTCTCCTTGGAAAAAGGAAGACAATGAATAAGTTTATTCTTAAACTTTCTTCCTGAGCCAGGCTTGGTGGCATAGGCCTATGTGTAATTCCAGCACTCTGATAGATTGAAGTAAGAGAATAGAAATTTTGAACCCCCATTCTGGGCAATGTAGTGAGACCATGCTTCAAAAAAAAAAAATTATCAAAGGCTGATGTCGCGAACAGTGCACTGCAGAGGCCTTATTTTCAGTCTTTACGATTGCAAAACAAAGTTTTCACCCTGTGGTTATATTCTAAATTCTGTGTATGTCATATTCTCTGTGAACAGTTTTTATGTATTTCTAGTGAGTTATATGGGTAGGACATTAGCTTACGTATTCATATACTATGTAATTATAGATATATAATAAATTAATTTTATTTCATTCCTAACAGGTTTATTGGGATGTCAGTCATGTATAATGTAAAACTTACTGGATTTTTAGTATATTTACAGAATTATGCAGCAATCACCACTAATTCCAGATAATTTTCATCACCTAAAAAAAGAAACTCTACAGTCATTAGTGGTCACTTCCTGTGTCTTCCTATGCACCATCCTCTGGCAGCTGTTCTCCTACTGTATTTCTATGGATTGCCCATTCTGGATTTTTCAGATGATAGAATTATATATTAAAAGCTTATTTATGGGGCTGGGGAGATAGCTCTGTGGCAGAGGTGCCTGCCTAGCAAATGCAGGGTAGTAAGTTCGAACCCTGGTCTTGCAAAAAAGAAGGAAAGAAAGGAAGGAAGGAAGGAAGGAAGAAAGAAAGAAAGAAAGAAAGAAACTTCCCTAAAAGCTTGCTTGCTTGCTTGCTTGCTTGCTTGCTTGCTTATTTATTTATTTATTTATTTATTTATTTATTTGGATCAGGGTTTCACTATGTAGCTTGGACTCAGAGTGATCCTCCTGTCTCAGCCTCCTCAGTGCTGGGATTATAGGTGTACGCCCACATGCCACATTTTGGTGGCTGGCTCAGGGCGGGGCTGGCACAGCATGTGGTACCAGGGATAGACCTGGGTCCTTGCGCTTGCCAGGCAGGCACTTAGATTGCTGAGCTATCTCCCCAGCTCCATAGAATTATAAGTTACGTGGCTCTGTGTCTTCTTCCTTCATTCAACCTAGGTTCATTGGCAAACCTTACAACTTCATTCTTGGTTGTTGCCGAGCGGCACCCATTGCACGGCTTTATCAGTTGGTGTATCCCAGTTGCACAGACTTCAGACTCTTTATTTTTCCCAGGCTCGTTTTTCTTACCTCTCTGGCTGCAGACCACATCTTGCATGGTTAGGTCTTCATTTTACTGTTTTCTTCTTGGAGGACTTTCTCAAATGGTACTGATATAGGAGAAGTATAACTCCCAGCATGCTAGATGTCAGATGTGTAGAGTTCTTGTCTGCTGACATAGAAAAATGAATTGCAGAGGACAATGAGGGTTAAGAATAGGAAAGGTTCATTAGGAGCCTAGAGCTCCCGAGAGACAGGAGGGCTCCTAAGTAAATTGCCACCAAGGCCCTTTGTCACGGAGTCATAATTTGGTTAGAGTATGAATGTCTTAGGTACATTTTTCTCTTTGAAAGAGGTAAGGTCTATTGTAGCTCACAGCTTGTAGAGATTTCAGTTCCTAGTTAGCCGGCTCCAAGCAGGGTGTCATGCTGGAAGAGAAATGGTTCATGGCAGGCAGAAGTTCACAAGGCAGCAAGCAGCAGAGTAGTGAAGCAGCAAGCAACAGCAGCAGCCCTCTCTCAGCCCTTTATACTCTCTGTGGCTACCTGGCCTTAGTGGGTAGCACTCACACCCAGGATGGGCCTTCCCATTATCCATACCCATGACTATTCCAAACCGGTCAGTGGGCTGATTTAGTAGTTCCACGTCCTTGATCCCAGCATCTCAAACATAATCTCAGCATCACAGCCTGTGGATACGGGCACCTCTGGAAAGCGCTTCCTGTGAGTGCATGAGGCTTGGGAGGGCATCTAGACATAAGTCATAACTGGGTGAAACTATAATCAGCCTACACAGTTACCAGGAATGCCCTTTAGCTAATATTGATCCAGTAGGGAAGCTGGACACATAAGAAGTATGTATGGCTGACATCATTCAACTTGGCTTATCTATGACTTCTAAACCAGGGATATTTTGGGAAGCAGTGGGTCCAGGTATTCTGTTCGCCCATCTGGGTGTCTGGTGCATATCTGCATTTAGCAAACTGGTTGTACTAACCATAATATCTAGTAGTCTGCTTATCCCTTAGGGAAGTGTGCAAATTTGGCTACTATGACTTTATCATGAGGCCTGTCTTCTTCAGATGGGCCTCTACACACAACTCCAGGAACTGTAATTTTCACTGACTTCCTTATGGGTTCAGAGCCTTTCCAACTACATTAACTTCTAACTTAGGCACCTGTAATCCCAAATCGTCTGAATTGTTTAGCCTTGACCTATGAGTGTATGTGCTTTTCATTGCTGGGACAAAATATATGACATAAAATAGAGATTTATTTTCACTTACGTTTCTTTCTTATATTATGGAAAAAAGTAAGACAATTTTCTAACAGAATAATAGGATAATAACAATAGTTAATGCATTGAGTATTGTTATCTTTAGTTAATCAGTATACAAGATACAGGTTTAAGAAAATCCTCAGCTGATGGGCTTTTGGGCTGCTTCTAAGATTTAGCTATTACAAACTGGGCTGCTGTAAACATGGGTGCACATATATCACTGTGGTAATATTTTTAATTCTTCCAAGAAGCTACCCAGAAGGCAAATAGCTGGATCAAATGGACCCTTTAGTTCTTGTGTTTTGAAGAATCTCCATACCAATTCCCGTGCTGGTTGCCCCAATCTACACTCCCCCAGCAGTGGAGAAGGTTTCCTTTTTCCCCACAGCCCCTCTAGCATTTGTTACTCATTGACCTCTTAATTTTAGCCATTCTTTCTGGGGTGAGGTGGACTCTCACTGTTGTTTTAATTTGCATTTTGTGGATCACTGGTGATGTTGAACATTTTTCATTGCTTATTTGCCCTTTGTATTTCCTCATCTGAGAAGTGAGCACTCATTTCAGCTTTGGCTCACAGTTTCACAGGTCTGTGTGTCACTGTCCAGTCTGATAGTCCTCCCCAGCTCCCCTACCGCCCCCAAACCTCACATTCCTGACCTACCCAGGCATATCCAGAACTGTATTTTCCAATCTCTTTGGTATCTTGCAGGACATCCGGGTTGTTTATCAGGATTAACCATCATAGCTGGCAATTAGCAATCTTTCTTTAAGATTTTTCCCTATTTTGTCCATGCCTGTAGTTTCTCCTAAGGAGTTTTTTTTGTGTGTGTGTGTGTGTGTGTGGTTCACTCAGCTTCCCCTGGGGGACAGGCTGGCATGGCAGGTGGTGCCAGGGATTGAACCATTGTCCCTGCTGTTGCCTCAGCTTGCCTAAGCAGGTGCTTTAGACCACTGAGCTATCTCGTGGTCCTCTCCTTGGGCCTTTGATCCTTTATATACTTACTTTCCTTTTCATAGTTTAGCCTATAAAGCAAGTTCCTTTCGTTACCAGGAAGAGCCTTGCAGATAACCAGCAGTTAATCAAGAGCTTTTAAATTGACGAATGAGATTATTGCAGATTACCTTGGTGTTACAAGACAAAGGCTACAACCCAGGATACTTGATAGGTCTTTCTGTTGAGATGCCACAGAAGTGCACCCTATCTCAGGAATTAAGGGTGGTAACTATATTTGGGGGAGGGACCTGGTCTTGTCATTGTACAGTGATCTAGTGAGTAGTTGAAATTTGGTATATGTTTGTAGACTTGGACTAGTAATTGGTGGCAGGATTTATGGAAGTCTTTGGTGTTTCTGGGAAGATATTCTCTTTTATGTTTTCCTTTTTTTTTTTTTCCCCACTGGGGATTGAACTCAGGACCTTGTGCTTCTAGGCAAACACTTATTCTACCAAACTATCTTCCCAGCCGGAATATTCTCTTTCTCTCTTTCTACATTTTTTTAAAATAAATGTACTTAGAATCCCAAATTTAAATGGGAAAGAAGGAAAGCATTGGTAGGTTAATTGAAGAAAGTGTTTGGAGAGCCCTGGAGCGGTTGTATTTTACTTTTATGGGAGGCCTGCTATGCTTAGATCTGACTGTTTTGATACGGTCTACAGATGCTGGCTTTTTTCCTTTTCTTATCAGAGGAATAAGTTCTATAACCGCCGAAGAGTTAGTAAAACAAGACTATGTTCTGGCAAGAATTATAACATTTTCTTTATTTTAATTAGCACATGTTTGCAGTGCATAATGATTGTGTTCATTCTTTTTTATTTTATTTTATTTTATTTTATTTTTATTTTTTATGGCCCAGTCAGCCTGCCCTGGGGTTGGGCCTGATGCAGCATGTGGTGCCAGGTGTTGAACCATGGTCCCTGCAGTGGCCCAAGCTTTTCTCAGCAGGCGCTGTAGACTGCTGAGCCATCTCATTGGCCCCAGATTGTATTTATCATAGGATGTAGATAAGTATACATAGCTCACCTCAGTTCTGTTTTTCTGCCTTCCTCTCTACCCTTGTTATTCTTAATTTTTGTATTCTTTTTGCTAGCATGAGATCCATTTATTTACTTTATACCTTCTTATCAAGTTAATTATTATTTAAGTGAACTTTGGATAGGGTGTACAGGGTCTCACTACTTAGATTGGACTCATAGTGATCCTCCTGTTTTCAGCCACTCAAGCACTGGGATTACAGGCGTGTGCCTCCATGCCCAGTCTCAGTCACCTTCTCAATATGCCCTGTGGGCAAGGCTGGCACTGCATGCCTGGGATCAAACTATAGCCACTGCGCTCTGCCTAAGCCCGCTGAGCTATCTGGCCAGCCCTCAAGATAATTATTACAAATGCAGCAAGTTATAAAATTTTCATACTTTACATTTTTATCTTCCTCATTGCCATCACTATTAGTATAAATATTCTTAATTTGTACAAATATATGCAATCTAAAATATTTTAAGTATGGTGCATCAGTAGTCGTTCTTGGCCAGAGATCCCTGTTGATGTTTTTCTTTGCATTTTGTGCAGGTCTCAAGACTTTATTCCTTTTTGTCTGAACTTAAAAATGCTGTTTTTAAATTTTTCTTTTGTCTACACTTGTTCAACTTTTAAGTGTACAGCCGGGCATGGTAGCACACATCTGTTATCCAAGCACTTGGGAGGCTGAGGCAGGAGGATCAGTGTGAGTTCGAGACCAGCCTGGGCTACAAAAGTGAGCTCAAGGCCAGCCTGAACTGCATAGCAAGACTCTGTCTCAAAGGGGAAAAAAAAAAAAAAAAAGACAAAGCAAAATTAATAAATAAATAAAACACAAAACTGTAAATGTACATTTCTTACCTGATCTCTTGTTAGCCTGATGCTTACCATGACATAAGCCTCACAGAGAAATACCAGCCTTGCTGGGGAGATAGCTCAGCAGATACATGCCTGCCTGACAAGCTCAAGGCCCTCAGTTCGATCTCCTGGGTCTCAAAACAAGAATCAACAAGCAAACAAACAAAGAAAAAACCTAGCCTTTACAAGAGGTCTTTATTTGTTTTATATCATTCCATAATGAGAAAAGACAGTATTTTCCTACTTGAGAGACTCTTCCTGAGATAAAGTCAATGCGTGATGAAAATATCTATTGCTGTAGTAATTTCTACAAGTTAGTTTAAGCTCAATAGTAAAAGTCAAAAAGAAAATGTGGCGATGTTTGCTCTTCCCCAACCTCAATTTTAAAGAAGAAATGTGATGCAGATGTGAGTTCTGGTAACTTCCTTGAGTGCCCGGCATCTGATGACTGGACAGGGCTTCCTGTTTCTGAGGGAATCCCAGGTGGGATGCCAGCTGCCTGAACACCTGCTAACGGCCACAGTGGAAGCACAGCCACAGGCGCTGTTGTGCTGAGACACAAGGCTTCTTCACTGGGACCTGTGCATGCCATGTATCTCCACTGTCACCACTGTTGTGAAAACTGGCTTCAAACAAGGGAACAGCTTAGCTGGCACAGCAGCCCCACAGCTAAAGAAGAAGAGTGGTAGGGTTGGCCGAGGGGGAAGGAGCCACCTCTGGTGAGGAGAGCTGTGTAGCCGAGTTCTCTTTACAGAGCTGAGCGCACTCCTTTCCCCTTTCCCAAAGCCATTGACCCAGAAAGTAAACTGGGTGCACACTAGCAGTAGATCAGGGCCTGGGCAGGAAGTGGACAGGACACTTGCATTATGTTATATGAAGACTGCCTCCTGAGAAGACTACAAAAATCAGAGGTCCATTGAGAACATGAAGGTAAGCAAAAGCAGGCAGGACAAAGGCCAATAGCTATCCCTGAAGAGGAAAGAGCAAGGAATGGGGCTAAACTGCAAGGAAGTGGCTGTGTTGACAGCTTGCTTTCTTTCTAGGAGCCGAGGTCTCCATCAAGGGACAGGGCCATCTGCAGAGAGCAGTCAGACATATGGTCAGGGAACCTGTGCCCTGACCCTGGGCTGCTCTCCGTACTGCTGCGCCCCGTTGGCCAAGCCTACCGGCAAGCTGGAGAGCACAGATCCATGCAGCATGAACCTGTTTACCCTCCCCGGGCACAGGATGACGTAGAGCCTGGTACCAAGTGGCGTGCAGGGCAAGGGAAACCTGTCCCAGGAGATTATTTTCTTAATGGGACAGCCTGGTCATTCCACTGATACTGTGGAACTCTGGAGAATTGTTGACTGAAAAATACCTGAGGCTACCTCATTCAAACATCCTGAAAATTCAGATTTTATATTCCTTTACCTCTATAGTAGTTTAATATATTCAGTTATAGAGAAAAAGAATCATAGTCCAAGGAGTATTTTGCTCTGCTGTGGGTGAAACTCTGTAAGGAAGTTTTCCTTCACATGGACATCTGTATTCCTATAATGTCTAGCGCTCACTAGTTCCCTGTACGGAACAAGGCTACCCTCTTGCCCTGGATGTCCCTGTGATAGCTGGCTTGTTTACTAATCATTCCTTTATTCAGAATATGTGCTGACTCTGCTATGAGCCAGGATGATGATGATGATGATGATGATGATGATGATGATTGTTTTAATGTGTTCAGTACAGGGTCTCACTACACAGATCAGACTCATAGTGCTCCTGTTTTCAGCCTCCCAAGCACTGGGATTACAGGTGTGTTCCACCACACCTAGTCTCAATCTCAGTCTCAGCGCGCCCCATGGGTACAGCCCGAGATCAAACCCTGGTCTCTGCACTTTTTTTTTTTTTTTTTTTTGTGGGACCAGGGTTTAAACTCATGGCCTTGCACTTGCCAGGCAGGCATTTGTGCCACAGAGCTATCTTCCCAGCCCCTAAGCAGGCGTTTTAATCTGCTGAACTATTTGGCCAGCCTGAGCTGGAATTCTTCCCTGTGCTGAGGATGCACTATGACCAGAACTAAGCCTCTGCCCTCCTGCAACTTACGTCTTCTTGGGTAAAAGGCTGACACTGAGCAAACATGAGATGACGTCTCTCGATGATAACTGCTGAGACCAACAGCCATGAACCGTGATCAGAAGGGGAAACTGTGGTCTAAGTTGGGCTTCAGTGCTTGATGAGTCAACCACGTGATGCCGCAGTGCCCAAGCGCTGAAGTCTGTCTCAGGCTGTGTGAGCAGTGTGCCTGGTACTGGAGAGGTCGTTTGCTTTCTTCTTGTCCAGCTGGCTGGATCACTGCGTTTATGTTTTCGAGTGACGTTGACACACTGGAGCTTGTTCAGGGGATGTCCCCGGTATAACCTTTTAAATAGCTGAAGAAAGGGGTCGTATTTCTACGGAACATGCTTCCAGTTTTGTCAACAGTTTCTCACGTCGCATAATTTGTGTGCTCTTGACCATTCTCATCTTTCTCCAGATAAAATGCTGCTCCCAGAATTCAGCTCATTTCTCCTGATGTGGTTTCCGTTCAGGTGACATCAATTGGACTGTTTGTTCCCTTGATCTGTTATTTCACTTTAGTAATGCAATTAGGGATTACATTTCCTTTTCTTAAAAGAAAAAAGCTGTGTTATTTCTGATTTCCTACATTGAAGTGCTGTTAAGCCAGACTGCTAGCATTTCTGTTTGTACAGTTTTTGTATGTGTTTAAATGTAGTACCCAAACTCTCTTTATTAAAATGTCACCTCATTGCCATCCATGTGGTACTCTACATTGAGATCCTTTTAAGTATTCTTTCAAAGACTTTGTTTTTTAACTGTATTTATTTATATTATGGCTGGCTCAGCCTGCCCTGGGGGTGGGGCTGGCACAGCACATGCTGCCAGGGATTGAATTGTGGCCCCTGTGGTTGCCTAAGCTTGCCTAAGCAGGCGATTTAGACTGCTGAGCTGTCTTGCTGGCCTCAAAGTTTAAGTGAAGGTTTTTTTTTTTTTTTATGGCTCAGGCTGCCTTAAGGGTAGGTGTGGGGATCGAATCGCCATCCCCTGTGCCTGCATGGGATTGCCCCCACAGGTGCCTAAGCCACTGAGCTAACCTGAAAGCCCCTGACTTTGTTAATTAATGAATAAGTACAGTCTATTATAATTGCTTCATTAAAAGAGAAAAATGACAGCAGGCCAGTCTTTCAGATGACAGCAACTCAATATGAGTTCTTTTTTAGGATGGCATCGCAGAGATCCATGAGCACTCTTAACTGTGTTACGCATGCCATATTTCTTCATTTTATCCAGACACTGCCAAGAAATGAAGACAAATGCTGATCGTGGCATTTCCATCGGTCACCAGGCTTATAAGAAGAAGTGTTAGGCTAACCCAAAGTGACACATGAATGTCACTGCTATCCATTCCTGCCACCCTAAGTCTTGTCTGTTTACCTGACAGTCACATTTTTGCTTGGCTTGTTACCTCTGCACAGATCTACCGTTTGTATATTTATCCTTTTCATGTTTTCTGGAACTCGGCTTTCACATGCAGTTGGTTCCTTTGGACAAGATGTGGCTGTAATGTGTAGAGTGTTTTGTTCCCTCTCTTTAGCTGTGCCACTGTTGTCACCTCCAGGTCCCTTCCTGGTCAGATCTAAAACACTGAGGCAGTTCTGCTTTCTGACTTCTGGGAAAGTTGTGTCATCTTCTCCGGGAATTTTATATTGTGTTTGCTGAAGCTTAAGACAAGTGGGAGAGTAGAACCAGTGTCACTGTCACCGAGAGTGCCTTCCTGGGCCCCGCCCACCCTTTCTGAGTTTCCCTGCAGGGAGCAGGCTCTTTTACAGTCAGTCCCATGGCACTAGGACATATTTTTGGCTGGGTTTTAATTTGTGAGCTTCAGGTAAGATCACAGTGTTTTCCTTAAGGCATTTCCATACTTATGGCTAAAGCAAGACAAGGAGAGTATTGACCTTATTCTGCCTGGAAGGATTTTTATTTTCCATGGAGCTTAATGAGCTATTTTCTATGATTTTTTTTTTCCAAATGAAATATAAAACATTTTAACCGTGTGTGTGTCCAATAATGTGGTTTCTTTTTTCTTTTACTTTCTGACAGTGTGACTTTCTAGAGGAGAGTTACTGAAGCTGTCTCTTGCCTAGTACCAAAGTGACTATGGATCTGAATGTTGTAAAATGTGCCAAATCTATGACATCAAGCACCTTCAAGCTGAGGGCTTGTATTGGGCGTAACTAGTAGACGTGTGTATGCTGATTGAAGGACCAGTGTCTCAGCTAAGTATAAAGAACAGAAGCTGCTTAGCAGCTTTTTGTGTGCTGCAGAGAAAAGGCTAAATCCTATCTGGTGTACACTCCTGGGAATCTTATACTTGAGACTTGCAGAGTATGTTTGGCCTTTCTGGATTTGGCATTTGTGTGAGTCTGTGCTGAGTGAATTTCAGACTAAGTCTCTTTATATTTTTCCTTTGGACTCTCCTTGAATTTTAATTGACTAAAACAGTAGCAGTTATCTTTACATTTACAATCTGTGGTACTACTGAGTTTGCATGGGTATTGTTGGCCAACTGAGGCAGCTCTGAAAGCACTGCTGAGGTGGAGGCCAGGAGTCTAGTGCAGTGGGGGTAACTCATGGCACACGCGCCATAGTCAGTTGTTTGTGTCATTGGAAGTGCCAGAAGGTTCGCTGTCACTGTTCTCGTGGGCACCTGGCTCAGTCGGCGCTGCTGCAATGGAACTCACTTTCAAAAAGATCTTGGTTTGGAGGAAACATTGCACACGCATCCCAGAGCATTCTAGAAAGCACACAGCACGTATTGTGTAGTTGCTGCCCTGAGCCCTATGCCGTCCTTACTTATTTTTCTCTACAGACAAACTTGGAGAGCCACTAAGCCCAGTAACCCTTGGCCCACTGTTGGTCTTAGAGGAGCATTTGAGGGTGGCCTCCCTTAGAAGGATGGAGGTGATATTCACAGCGGAGGAACAACTGTAATCATTTTCAGAGGTGGAAAACATTTTTTCTAGTGCTGAGCATTGAACCCAGAGCTATAATCATGCTGAGCATCGACCCTTCCACTGAGCTACCTCCCTGGCCCTTGGAACCACATTTTACTATTGTCTTAGTTACTTTGTACTCGTTACTGGGACAAATACCTGGCACTCAAAGTGAAGGAAGGAAAGGTTTGTTTAAAGCAGTTATGGAGGTTTCAGTCCATATTTGGCTAGCCCAAGGCTGAGTGGAACAGGGCAGAGAGCATCCAGTTCATGGCAGCGGAACAGCAACAATTGCAACTGAGGCAGCAGAACAACCAGGGGAGCAGAGAGCAACAGCGCGAGTGTCTCTCTCTGTCTCTCTTTTTAAATTACATCAGGCTTTCTGCCTTAGCCTATCTGCCTTAGGCTACACCCATAATCCCAGAAATACTGAAAACATAATTCCAGGGATCGTGGATCAAGTCTCAAAGTCTAGATCAGTACTAAATCACGTAATCCCAGTGGATCATGGATCAAGTCTCAATCTATAGAAGTCCCCGCCCCATGACTGCATGAGGTTTTGGGGGGACAACTAGACATAAACCATAACAACTGCGATCCAACTTTTCAACTGAAATGATCTTGCTCCCTAGAATGCCTGCTGGCTGAGTGCTGTCTTGCTGCCTTGCAAATCTCCTGTGGACCTGAGCGCGCCCATCTGCTCCTCTTTGTCTGAGCACTTGCCACTTGTGTGGCCAGGGGCCCACGTGTCTCTTTGGCTCAGTGAGAGTCCTTGCAAGGCTGCGACCGTTGCTTATTTGGCTTGCTTCCCTGCCCTGGTCATTCTGTGACAGGAGACAGGGAAGGAACAGAGGTGAGAATAAGCTCAAGTGGTTTCTGCTTCCTGTTTGACCCTGGAAGACCCTTTGGTTGCCTAAGAATGTGAAACTAGCAGATATTTCAGGAAGTGGCCACCATGGTGTCTGAATGTGACCAATTGTTTGGGCTCCCAAGCCTGTGACTCCACAGCAGGACTTCTCAACCTCAGCACCGTTGAGGTTTTGACCCTAGTGATTGTTTGTTGGGGGGCAGCCCTCTGTATCGCAGGATGCTACACTAGGTGGGTCTACGCCCTCTGGATGCCAAGAGCACACCCCTGGATAAGCGAAAACACTCCAGACATTGCCACATGTGCCCTGGTGGCAAAACAGCCCCCACTAGGTGCTTACTGTGGCTGCGCAGGTACTCAGGTCTAGGAGAGGGCAGCAGCCAGGAATGGAAATTGGGCTTTGGGAGGGAATTAGGTGTCACCCAGCCTGTGGTCTCCTGTCACACTCCTCACCTCTCAGGTCCCCAACCAGCCCCAGCCCAACATGCAGCATTATGTTCCGTGAGGAAACTGATCCTCAGGATCAGGAAAAGACCACCAGCCTCTGAGGTGATGCTGCTTAAGACTGCAGGGTTATTTTATTTTAAGTTTGTTCCCCCATCGTGAACATGTATCTACTTTCAAGTAACTAAAAGGAAGCCTAGACTTATAGATAAGCAAGAGAAGAGGGTAGTGATTACCACTCCAGAAAAACTTACATCCAGCACCACTGTGAAAGGATTTTAAGATGCATGGTGTAAAAAAAAAAAAAAAAAAAATAAGGGGCCC